>OMKL01149110.1:0-13240 GCA_900302295.1 Parasudis fraserbrunneri | reverse complement strand
CTGGTTTAATCATAGAAATACTACAGTTTCTATAGTGATTCGCTTTAGTATTACTTTAGTGTGTACAAAGAAAACTCAGCACATACATCTCCCCTAGCAAACAGGGAGCACATACATCTTCCCTAGCAAACAGGGAGCACATACATACATACACGTACTATATCCCCCCTACAGTACGTAGAAGTACTATATCCCCCCCACCAGTCCATATAAGTACTATATCCCTCCTGCAGTACATAAAAGTACTATATCCCCCCTACAGTACGTAGAAGTACTATATCTCCCCTACAGTACGTAGAAGTACTATATCCCCCCTACAGTACATAGAAGTACTATATCCCCCTACAGTCCATATAAGTACTATATCCCTCCTACAGTACATAGAAGTACTATATCCCCCCTGCAGTACATAGAAGTACTATATCCCCCCTGCAGTACATAGAAGTACTATATCCCTCTACAGTCCATATAAGTACTATATCCGTCCTACAGTACATAGAAGTACTATATCCCTCTACAGTCCATATAAGTACTATATCCCTCCTACAGTACATAGAAGTACTATACCCCCCCTACAGTACATAGAAGCAGATCCAAACAACAGGTGGAAGTTGGGGTGGTGGAGGGAGAGAAGCAAAGCACGCATAGCAAGTAGCAATACTGGTGAGCAGCAGCAGAGCGTGAGCATAGAGCAACACAGCAGCAGTTGTGGACACATTGCGTCCGTAAGTCTTTTGATTCTGTATTCCTGTCTCCTCTCACATTCTTCCTATCCTCTGCTCAATTCAACACATTGTGAGCGCTGAAACACTGAGTTTGGGTGGTAGAAAAATGAAAATAAAAGTACTGCATGAGTGAGTGAGTGAGTGAGTGAGTGAGTGAGTGAGCCACATTGAGCACAAAATAAGGCGTCGGTGCTCTCTTGAGGCAGCGGGACTGTATACAGCTCTACTCGGGACATTGCTTCCGTTTAGCCGTTGCTCCTGTTGATGTATTTCAGAGCTGTACTCATCCTTGACAGTTAACTTTAACTGGTGATTCACATCGTGCTTCCCTCAGACATTCCCTATTCAGAATAGAAATGCGAGGAACCATATGGGCTAAAGCATGTGTAGGAAATATTGCCTTTATTATAAATAATTGTCTAACTGGCGACATTTGGGCAAAAGACAAGCTGTAAAAAGTGGGGCAATCATCAGTCCAATCTACAAGAGGAAGATGACATTTCATTATTATGATTCATTATGACAACAGACTGCCTGTAGGCTAAACGGGACAGTTCTCATTTTGCTTTTAGGATGACCATTTACTTATCTGTTTCAAAAACATGTATAAACTATGAAACAGGGAACCACCATAATAATACAGCTGGGGTCGAAATGACTTTCAGCATAGAAACTGGCATTGGTATACTATATAATTCAGATGAGTCATTTTGAGTTAATTTAGAGGACACAGAACCCAGGGTTTGCATGATGCATTTTTGTGTTGTGGTGGATTACTTAGAGTATTTGTCTACTTAATAGCCTTAACTTTTGTAAATGAGCTCAGAAAAAGGCCTCAATGACAAGAGGTAATAGCATATTTATTTAAATTTGTCAATGTTAATGTTAGCCTTCTTAGACTAAAGGTTCGGCAAAATAGGAGTGAGACTGGCCATCAACAGTTATGTGTAGGCCTATTAATTTATGTTTTAACCTCTTAGTAGAATATTAATGCATCATGTTTTTGTTTTATTGTATTTCTCAAGTGTGAAACAATAAAAGGACATCAACAACCCAAAACAAATTGTCTGTTCTCTCTGTCTGACAACACATCTATTGTTCTCTGTCTGACAACACATCTACTGTTCTCTGTCTGACAACACATCTACTGTCTCTCTGTCTGACAACACATCTACTGTCTCTCTGTCTGACAACACATCTACTGCTCTCTCTGTCTGACAACACATCTACTGTTCTCTGACAACACATCTACTGTTCTCTCTGTCTGACAAAAGCAAGCTGTTTACAAGAAAACTCAGTTGGGTACCTTTAAAAGTGAAGTGCATCTATATAACCAGCAATGTCACTAACTCACTCATTCAGTAACTCACTTACTCACTCACTCACGGTTAGCCACTCTGTACCTTGTGGCACCTCACAGGAGATGCGCTTCCCTTTACCACGTAAATGTAGCCCCGGTGTGTCTCAGCACTGCTACCACTGTCAGTGGTCCCCCTGCTGGATCTGATACAGCTCCCGTTGACGTGAAAACATAGCAACGTGGCCCACCGGCGAACTCCCTGGCCTCACGATACCAGTGCCACTTGCCTGATTGAGCTAGTCTTGACCCGAGGGCTAGGGCCTAACATGCTCAGAATTATGGCACTGGAAGTACTGCGCTTAAGAGGAAGGAGCGTGACTAGTGTGTCCCCGTGTCCTGGCGGCTGGGCACCATGGAAACCCACAGGTATGAGGACACGGGGGGACGGAGGCTCTGCGTTTGGGCTCAGCCAACATTTGAGCGCAGTTTGTAAACTCCTGGCAGTCAGGGAAGAGAGGGGCAATGAACTGCGCCAAGGTGCACACTCCTTGTCCATCTTGTTGGTCCGGATACAGATACAAATACAGATATTTTGAGCACTAAAAGGATACAGATTCAGGGAGTGGTGTTGCGTTTACACCCCTGTTCTGCCGGTGATGTCTGTGAGAAGCCAGTAGGCCCTTGAAGAGTCAAACCGAACTGAATGCAGACTGCCATCGGTCCACCTGGAGGACCTGTGCACACAGGCTGGATGGGTATCAGTAAGTTGGGCATAAGCATGGTCCACCAGTGGTGAAGGCTGATCCTCGAGGACGGCATAATGTCGCTGGAGTGCAGCCACTGGATATGTGTGGTCGGCTAAGATCAGGATATCAGCTGTGAAGGCTTGATTAATGTGATACCTCATGGAAGACCTACAGATTGGGGATCCATCAAACTCGACTGACCCGACACTCATGATCTTCTGCTGTACTGTCCTGAGGTGAGGGGTCTGAGGCTGTCTTGCAAGTTCGAGCTGCTCAACAGCCTGGGCCAGGATGATGGTTCACTCTGATGGTCGTCCAGTACAGCAAATGTCTCAAGAGATCGTTCACCGTCTTGCAAGAGGATCTTGACCACCTTAAGCATCACCTTCTGTGATCGGGTTGGGCGATCGAAATAGACTTTGGTCGAAGGGATGCTTGTCGTGAGGATCCTTGTGGTCTCCTGGCTGGCCTAATGCAGGACGGTAAGATGTTGCTCTTTGCAGGTCTTGCAGTGGTGTTTCAGGTGCAAGCATCTGCTCTGTGGGATCAACCACACTTTCAGCAATGCTAGCCATATTTGATGCACTTGGTATGGTGTTCATTTTCTTCAACTCAGAGGATCGCTTTAGGAAATGCCCTTTATTGTCATAGTATGAACAATAAGGCTTGAGCTTTTTTATGCATGTGCGCATGAAAATAACTTTATTGCCAACTTTCACAAGGTAACTTCCACCCCACTTCGAAGTAAATCCTTCAACCAATTTCTAACTGAATACAACATTTTAATCTGTTAATCACAACAAGCTATTTAAGCTCAAAGCTTAATTGAAATGTATTCATGTGTGGATCAGAATGAGCTCATCACTATGCACAGAAGAAAGAGAAAAGAAAATGTGAGGAGAGTCACAGAAGATTAATAGGAGTCTTCTCAACTGTGCGGAAATCGAATAGAATAATTAAGGAGTGTAAGGTTGCGGTGTCTACTCAATCCGTTATCGGCAGGATGTTTGCTCATATTCAACAAACGTTTTTTGAGCCAACACACCCTGCTCCAGAGTCTTCATCGGGGAGTGAGCTGGACAGCGAAGACTGTTGAAACGTCAGGTGTGTGTGGGCAATCCTTGGTGATGGCTGGAAAATATTCGTTTAATATAATTGAACAAACATGCGTGTGCTTCCACATATGGGGTGGAAGTGCCAGTAGGCACGTTGAATGTCGTGAGATAGGCCAGCCTATCGGAATCATTATTTGAACTGCGCGCTGCCTCCTATCATATTGAAATGGTCCATAATTTGTGTCGGGTCACAATCTATGGAGATCATAATTGGATTTGTCATAAATATGTGAATGAATGAAAATGAGGAATTTTGATAGGTGTATTACCCCATGTCGGTAGAACATAGCAAGCTTGGTATGACACGAAAAATATCCATTCATTCATATTTGGACGACGTGGAGTATATATATGATATAATTGTCCTGATGCTGAGGGTGATACAGATTGTCCCTCGTTGAAGTTATTCTGACGGAGCCCCGTGTGATGTGTTCTTCACCCTTGTCCTTTATTGATGGATGGCATCCGACAGCCAATCACCTGCTCCGTACTGAGAACAACATGCTCAGGTTTGTCCTTGGGGGAGGAAGGAGGAGGCGGCGCAAAACAACAACCGCGATGATAGATATTAGGTAGATAGATGCTTTTGATCATTCATCTTTGGAACAGGCCATTTTCACAGTGGCCATTTTGACATGCCATCGCAGGGTTTAAGGGTTGGGTTCACACACGTGTAATTAATAACATTAACTACGGTCCTGTTACATTTACTGCCATCCCAGTGAAACAGTACGCACAATACCAAGGCCCTGGTCCTAAATGGAATGGGACCGTGATTAATGTTATTAATTACACCTATGTTTACCCTGCGATGACATGTCAAAATGGCTGCTGCGAAAATGTCTTATTGGACTCTGCGCTCTTGCTGTTGCCAAAATGCACACACACAGGCCAATATACTGAATGTCATCATTGTTTACAAACTGTAAAAGGATCTATAAAGCAAGAAGACTTGCTGCATTTTTTAAAATTATTTGCTTCTTCGAATCTTTCCTTGACCTGGTAAAGAAAAAAACATTCTATGTGGGAGGTTCAGGGATAGTTGAGAAATTTGAAAGAGGAAGGATTATCTGTTTATACAGTCTGAGTCACTGGATGATCTGATTTAAACCGTACCAAAGATACACTTCAGTTCCTGTGGGGGGTTTTTTAGGGCGAGGATACAGCTCGTCTATCTATCTGAATTAAATCTTATCTTAATTTGAGGTTAGCAGGGATATGTGTTTCCAGAGGGAGAAAACGTAACCACTACACTATCTGTGGCCACAGGCCCACAAAACACTTCTCACATTCAACTGTGATACACATTCCGTTGTCAGTCTAAACTACATCCAGAAAGTCTAGCTGGAGGGAGTCAACATTGTGTAATGTTCTATAACTTCATCCACTCTTTCAGTTGGTTTATGACAAACCGCTTTTTGAACAGGTGTTACAGCAACTAGGCAGATGTAATTGACTCCTAACAGCCTGGAAACTAAAATGTTATTTTGTTTATTCCTCTGAACTGTTTAGATATATGTTGTTGTGTGAAGGCTGTTTTCCCTTGTTACATGACTGAGTGAATCCATCTCTCTCTCCCTCTCTCTCTCTGCAGGTCTCTGCAAACAAAGGGGAGATTGGCGATGCCACGCCCTTCAACGATGCCGTCAACGTGCAGAAGGTCTCCAACCTGCTGTCAGAATACGGCTATCACCTGAGAGGAAACGAGGTCGGCACATAACCACGGTCGAGGCTGGATCCCATAGCCTGGAAGGACGTTTCTATGGGAATAGTCACTTTTTGATTTCGCTGCAAAGCTGTAACTCATAGTAATTTTCACCTAAAACGTCCTTGAACTTATCCCTAACCATAACCACTCATACCATGTAAAAAAAATAAATAAAAAAAAACGTCCTTCCTGGCCATGGGATCTATTGTACAATCTGTTGTGGTTCAACAGAGGGCAGGATACAGACTGGGTCTTTATAATAACTGACTCTTGTTTCCCCTGTCCCTCTCCCCTCAGGTGTTGTATAATGGTTTCACAGGCCGTAAGCTGACCTCTCAGATCTTCATCGGTCCTACATACTACCAGCGTCTGAAGCACATGGTGGACGACAAGATCCACTCCAGAGCCCGCGGGCCGGTCCAGATCCTCAACAGACAGCCCATGGAGGGTAGATCACGGTGAGGCGGCGGTGCCCTCTTATGCCCACATTCTGCTTCATGTCGTTTTGTGCATCTACCTGTTAATCTCTTCATAGGTTCATGTGTTCATAAAGAATTAGAGAGAGTCTGTTGTTTGTTGGGATATCGTATGGCAGATGAGATGTTTGATATGACTGAATTTAAACATCAGACCAGAGTACTTACCTGGAAAGATCGTGACGGCAATTTTGTCTCTTTCTCTAAAAACTTGAGGGAAATATTTGGTTCATGGGGGCAATTTTGCCTTTGGACCCAATGTATTACCTACACAGCATAATCTCCAACACTCAGAAGAGTCTGATGGCAAGCAATCTAGAGTTAGAGTAAGAGTTTACTCTTAAGAGTAAGTTAGAGTAAATGTCTATCTTCAAACGCTCAAACTCTGTTCTGTTCCTTGCTTCCCTTCCTTCCTCTGGCCTGCAGTGACGGCGGTCTGCGTTTCGGGGAGATGGAGCGCGATTGTCAGATCGCCCACGGAGCGGCCCAGTTCCTCCGCGAGAGGCTGTTCGAGGCGTCCGACCCCTACCAGGTCCACGTCTGCAACCTCTGCGGCCTCATGGCCATCGCCAACACACGCACACACACCTACGAGTGCCGGGGCTGCCGCAACAAAACACAGGTATGTGCTCCTGTCACCGGCTCCCCTTTCACATTTCAGCCATTCAGCAGAGCGCTATCATCGTGTTGTCATCAACAACTACACCAGTAGATTAGGCTCCAGTCATACTATCATCTGCATAGCAAGTAGCTAAAATAAACAGTACTAAGAGCAAGTAAACAGTGTCCAGTCAATATCCTGCGAATAAGAAGCTTAGAATATAGGTAGTCTATTAAGGAATAATGGCAAGGAAGAAGCAATGTGTTTTTGGTTTTGTTTTCCTCCTGAAAAATCATGTTGGCACACCCTCCTCTTGAGCTTTCTGTCACAGCTTGTTCAGGCTTCTCTTCTGCTATGAAGGAATTTGATATCCTGCGTTTGAGTCTTAATGGCTGCACACTCTGAACAGTCTCGCACGTTATCTTCCCATGGACTGCATTGTTTGCTAAACAGAGATCAAGACAGACCCACCACAAATGGATTTCCCAAAACTAAAATAGCACAGTGTCTTTTCTGAGATCCTGTGGGAAACACTGGATCATAAATCATACCCAGCAAATGGTTGGTTCTAGCCTGATAACCAATCCAAGATGGCGGCCCGGCAGTAGCCTGGTGCTCTAGCTCCGCTTTTTACTTTTCTTTACTGCGACTTTGTTTTATTCTACTGTATTTGACTTTAGTTTGTTTCATGCTTTATCTTTATATCTTTGTTGTTTCCATCTTTTCTACATTTCTATAATAATATTATTGCCACATATTGTCATGCACATGTGGTTCAGCTGACCACAATATAAGTTGACCGTTAAAATAATGATTGACATAGTGATCCACCAATCCAACTGTTTTTCACCCGCTACTTCCTCAGCCGTCAGGGCTCTTGACACCACAGTTGTCAGTTTGACAGTTTGTCAGACATTGGCGACGGTAACCGAGGGAGGCGGGACTCTGTTAATGCCTAACCTCCCCTTGTCATTGCCCTTGTGTTTGTGTCAGATCTCTCTGGTGCGGATGCCCTACGCCTGCAAGCTTCTGTTCCAGGAGCTGATGTCCATGAGCATCGCGCCTCGCATGATGACCAGCTAGGAGCACTTCCTGTCCACTTCCCTCTCCATGGTAACCAGGGTCGGGGAGTGACCGCTTACAGGAAATGGGAAACGACGGTAATCCGATTACGAAAAATGCGGTAACTGTAATGTGGTAACAGTTACTGAGGGGAACGAAACCAAACAAAAACGGTGATCATCTTCATATTGCTGAGATGGAGTAATCCAGTGGATTCTGTTACTGCTTACAGTGTTGAGCAGGTAATCACCAGTCTGTAATGATTAGGGATGCATCCATACCACTTTTTCACTTCAGATTTCCTAAACTTTTAAAGTTTTGGCCGATACCAAGTACCAATCCATCGCTTTTACTGAACGATATAGACTTGGACCGTCAGTTTTGGGGTCATGAGACAAAAATAATTGAGATGCAATTCATTTTTCTCCCTTAGAGAGATCTAACATGCCTCTGTGTCATAAAAGCAGCAAATCAAGTCACTTGGCTATCATTTCTGGCATGTTAGACATGTCTGTTTGAATCGTGCATTAGTATCTGGCAAATTCTCAGAAACTGATACCCTTTTTTAGCCTGGTATCGGACTGATATCGGATATCGGTATCGTTGCATCTCTAGTAATGATTACATTCTGAAAGTAATCTTTCCAACCCTGATGAGAACCTAATTATGTTTTCTGAAGGAATGTCATGGACATTATGACTTTATAATCTCTACAGAGGATGAGCATGTGAGAGAGAGAGAGAGAGAGAGAGAGAGAGAAGAGAAAAACAAAAACAAGAGTTGAAGAGAGAGCACCGAAGGACTGCCATTAAAATGAAACTCAACAATTCTTTGATTCTAGTAAGCTCTCTGAAAGCCCAACTCTTGGCTTTTTGTATTTGACAGTTACTTTTGTCGTGACATCAATGTTTTGGAACTGCAGTAACATCTTGTCTTGGTTGTTTTTTTGTTTTGTTTTTTGTAAAGTTAGAATAAACAAATATTGATTTTTAATGGTTGTCAGTGCTTTATTTCTACTCCTCTTTTTCTTTTTATGTATTGTATTGTATTGTATTTCTTTAAGGTATTGTTTAAGCTGCTTGCTGAGTGTCAGAAGTTTAGGCAGTAGTATTTCTGCCGAGAATAGACCTACATAGTACAAAATGTAGTACATAGCCACCCCAAATAGTCAATTTTTATTCATTAGTGATATACAGCACGTGTCACATTATTGTAACAGCATATTAGTAATGCAAGTGAATACAACAATTACATACAATACACACATATGAAATACTAGAAACATTTTGGTAAAAGCAACATCTCTTGGTTTACTACTGAACAGAAACCCTTTGTCCGTAAGAGCCTACACTCAATAGAATCACAAGATAATATGTAATATAGCACCATTAATGAGTCTCCACATTCCAACGCAAATCCCGTTTTAAGACCATTTTCAAACCCGGTGGCTCCATACATGCCTTTACAGTACCTTTGATATACACCCTTGTTTGGATAGGGAGCTAAGCCTGTGGTATTTGAGCCGTGGGATTAAAAGACTGCGAGAGAGCGAGCTAGCTATAGTGTTGGGTTTTCCTGCCTGTCATTTCAAATCTCTCAGTGCAATGGCTTTTGAAAAAAGGCACATCTGTATGGCTTGTCGGGCCCTGTTTGAAGGAAAGGATGAAACCGCTGCTGTCAGGCTAAAACCTAATAACTCCAGCTTTAGAGATTTTTATGGTTTTACTTGATTTGAAGGTTCATATGGTCCTTTATCCGCTAAGGAAGTTTTGTGATCCGAGGGCCGTGAAAACCTGTGCAAAACTTTATGATTACAAAAGTGCATACTAGTCAATCTAAAACAGAAACGTTCATTTATATTTTGGAGCTCCAAGGTTTTTTTCTGACAGCAGCTACTATGCGTTCTTTAAAGGAGGCCAAAAGAAACAATTGCACATAAAGACTTTATAAAAGTGAATCCCAAAAGACAGGATTTCTTTCTATTTATTTTCCACACTTTGTTTTCTTGAGACAAAAGGTATTTTAGCCTGGTTGCTAGATAGTCGACAAAAGGGTTCGTAAGAAATATTCAAGCAAGTGGCTACAAAGCTTTATTGTATAGAGACAATTTAGCAACCAGATTTAAACTTGAGTTTAAACAAAGAGAAATAATTCACAAAAGACTACGTACAAAACTACATAAAAAGTTAAAGATGTTTGGAAGAGGGGTAAAAGTGAGGCAGCAATGTGAAATACTTGGTTGGTGGGCTTGGAATGAATATACACGTCTTATTGCTTGGTACGCCTATTAAACATACACAGTCAACTGTAATGCTATGAGCAGGGTTGGTTTTCTGCATTTACAAAAAATCTGATTTTTAATAGTTGTGTCACAGATGGATCGTCTCAAGACTATATAAACAAGGAAAAAACAGATACCATGTGGTTTCTCCACAGAACGAGAATGGATAGATAGGTCACTTCCTGGTGTTATCATGGTTATCTCCGTTGGTACACCGTAAGATGGCTGCCTTAGAATCTCATGATGTCATGGAAACGGGCACCATTTCATGTGTGGACAGAGTACGAGACTCAACGAAATTTGGAATGTTCAACAGAACTGCTGCTAGAATGTACATACAAATCATGCTGTTGGCATGGCAACACACCAGCTTTCAGAACCTTGTGCATAGAAATAAAACGTAATATTCTATCAATATTCTGCTTGTATGGTCCCACGCACCAAATCTATGTTAATTCTCGTGACAACATTATCAAACTTCCTGTGGTGGCCATTTTAAGGCGTACCAGCCAGATGACCAATATGTGTTGACAGGGAATGACCTTTCTATCACTTCAGGTTCCGTGGGTTTCTCTTAATCTGAACAGCCATGAGAAAACGAGATCTGTGCCACAAACAGTTAAAATCAGATCTTTGGTGTCTGTGTAAATCCAGTCTTGGTCTCTGTATGATCTGATTCTGAATATGATTCATCTGTATAACTGAATGTTGGTATGGTGGGTCCTCCTCTTGCATAGATCTGATGGGTGTTGTTGGTAAATATAGGGGCCGGTGTTGGTGCCTCCTGCTCCTGCCAGCAGCCACAGCTGAGGCCTTGTGCGACACCACGCCTCACAGCTCGTCATCCTTGGCCACTGGAAGGAAAAGAAAGGAAAACTAATTAATGGGAGGGCAGAAGTAGAGGGAGGACAGAAAGGACACTCCCATTTAAATCAGTATTTTTGAATGTGTTGTGATACACAAGGAAGTACCCTTCCCGTCTGCTCAACAGTTTTAAGCCAATGAAGATGGGTAATCTTGTCTGTAGTAGTAATGACCAACAGTATTTCTTTCTTATACTTTTGTACCTGACATGTACCTCACTCCACACTGACTTTGCTTCCCCATGCCAATCCAGACTGAAGCTGAAGACAACACGTGTCTACCTTATTTGCATCCAGAACTTGACCCTGTAGGCTATCATCTTTTTCAGTGTCCTTGGAGGAACTCAGGAAATCTCAGTTTGTTGTTTTTAAAGACAACTTCTTGAAACTGCTTGCTACATATTGTTCATATTATGCCGGAGCTTAAAATCAACTTTAAAATGTTCAGGTCAACCAGGCTTGTCTGATGTTGAGAAAAGGTAGACCTGTGTTACGCCAGACTTAACCTGAACATTCTCAATCTCAGTATGGAAGCATGCCCCCATCAAAGCAAACTTGAGCTAACCTTTCTTTGAGGTGTTTTGTTTTAATTCAACCAGAGAGGTTTCTCCGATCTAGACTCCAGAGTTCTTTCTTCTCAGATCAGTGGTGTTAAAAAAAATGAAAAGAAGTCTCTAGATTAGATCTAGCGAGACGGAGAGACCATCCAGGAAAATGTTTGTAACTGAATATAATCCAGGGCTGAGGATCACTGTGCACATCATAAAGTGCCTTAACCTTTGTGATATTTACAGCACGCCATTCGGCGAGTCAAAGAGTTCATCTCTGGTTCCCTGGAGCAAAACTTTTATAGGATACGCATTGTGTCAACGCTTGTATGGGTTACACCCCGTGACACGTGCCTGGTCACGACAACCATCTAGACTTGACGAGAGAGCCGTGTATGGGCCAGGTGATGAGAGCCAAGGAACTCCTGGACATGCTGGGGCAGGACTGGCCTTTCTGCCAAACAGGGCTGGATTCCAAAAACACACACTATGCATACACACGCATGCACGTACACACAGAGAGATGCACTCATGCGAGCAAGCAAAGCACTCACACTCATGCACGCACACAAAAACACACATACACACTAACGCAAGACACACACACATCTCACCCATTTGCGTACATATGCATGCGCACACAATCGCAAGTAATGTAGATCAACAGGCGCATGCACACAAAAAGCAATGCACAAAAGGTTTGGATTTCATGGCCTATAAAATCCTATGGTGTCCTGGTGTGGTACCAACATGTTTAAGGAGAAGGGAAGAAGTGTAGACTCTTATGCCTTAGGGAAACAAGGTCTATAAATGACACAGTTGAGTCACTATTTGCCGAAGTAAACAACTCATGGGCTTTCGGGGGAAGCAGCGGTGGCCTAAAGGATAGAGAAGCAGGCTTATGACTGGATAATCGTCTGTTTGATCCCCCGGACCGGTGGGGGATGTGAAGTGAATAACTCTTCCCCCCTTCCTCAACACCATGCACTTTGCACTTTGAGTTGCCCTTGAGCAAGGCACTTAACTCCCAACTGCTCAGTGGCCAACAGTGGAGGACCGTGGCTGTTCTGGGAGGCTCTCCGGTGTGAATGTGAGGAACTCTATGGTGGAACGGTGACGTTGCGGTGCTTTGGTACCTTTCTTGACGGGGATGTCATCGATTGAGTCCACCACATGAATGGTGCCCACCGCTGAGGCCTCTCCCTTGGCGTTGGCCGCGTGGCACTCGTAGGTGCCTGCCTCGTCCTTGGTGAGTGGTGAGATCTGGAAAAGAAGAAGAAGAAGAACTAGGAGCTTGATGGCAATTATTGGCCTATCTCCACATTTTGAGATGCAATCTCCTCAGATGGTATGCTGACGATAAACAAGCAAGCAAAAAAAAAAAGTTATTTTTCTTTTCAGAATGTTCCTCCTCCATCGCTTCTTCAGCCAAAGTTGGTGCTGTTGCAACAGATGCCACCTCAGATGCTTTGCTGTTGATAAACAAGCAAGCACATGGAGATAGGAGATAACACAGGAATCTCCTCCAAAATCTGCCTCAGTCACATCTCCAGCCAAATGAAGCTTTATTGCCACAGACGCTACTTCATGTGTGAAGAGGCTATCATTTATATGGTCGCTTAATTGCTGTCCAGTACTGGCTTGCACCTGTGAAGATGTTTAGATATCGTTCTCTGGCAAGCATAGATATTTAGCATGGAGGAGAGCCAGGGGAAATAACATGCTAGCAGGAACAAATAACTTTGGTGTTTGAAAAATGTGGGCAACCAGCAATATCATGCTGGGATTTTTTTTTTTTTTTTAAACATTTTATAC
>OMKL01149088.1:0-10920 GCA_900302295.1 Parasudis fraserbrunneri | reverse complement strand
GAGCCGCTCCAGCACCTGCGGTTCTCAGTCGTGCCTGGGTGAGGAGGAAGGGGAAAGGGACGCAAAACTTTTTTTAAATTTTTTTTTAATTTTTTTTTAATTTAAATTCTTAAATTATTTAAGTTCACCCAAAATACAAAAAAAACAAAACATATTTTTCCTCTTTTCCCAGAGTGCTATCTATCCAGCCAGATACGTTTGGTGTGACTTGCAGAGGTCTGGAGGTTTCTGCCGTAGTGTCTGTCGTCATCACTCCAATACTATGGGGCTAAATATAAATTATTTTGTGGTGCTCAAAATGCCAAAAGATTACATTTGAATAACTTAACAGCAACATCCCTTTCCAGAAATCATTGAACAGTTACTCACAATAATCCACAGACCTCGTTTTGAACTGTTATGGCAGGGGCATTTAGGTAGAAATGGCTCTAAATGAAACTGTTCACAATGAGGTGTGTGGATTATCATGAGTAGACATGTCATGGTTTCTGGAATGAGACATTACTGTTGAGTTTTTCAAATGTAATTTCTTGGTATTACATTTGGAGTGTATGGAGTGCCACAAAGTAAATGCTATTTAGCCCCGTTGTAGTGGAGTGACTGCAGACATCTCTACAGCTGAAAACTCCAAACCTCAGCAAATCAGTCATCATCTGGATAGATAGATAGCACTCTGGGGAAGAGGGAAAATATGTTGTCTTTTTTAATTATTTATTTATTTTTTATTTTGGGTGAACTTCCACTTTAACCATTATTAAATCAGACAAGTTGACTGAAAACACAGTGTTATTTACGATGAGCTTGGGGGAGTAGTTGCAGTTAAATGACTTGCTCAAGGGCACCTCAACCGCAGTTATTTAGGGTGGGGAGAGAGTGTGACTTGTTCACTTCCCCTGCCCGAATTTTCCCAGTTATTGCGAGGAATCAAACACACAACCTTTTGGTCACAAACTCACTTCTCAAAACTCTAGGGTACAGTCATTGCCAATATGAGCAGTGGAAGGGATGAGTAGTGTTTTGAATAGTGATTTAAAAGTAATAAGTACGTAGTTCTATGCATAGTATACATGGATATATGATGCATAATGCACCCTTCTTGGCCAATTAGGATAAGAACCTCTTGGATCCAGGATTTTACTAGCTCACCTACTCACTCACGGCTAACCAATCTGCCCCTAGTGGTGGATCACAGAAATAGCACTTTGTATAAGACCCAATTCAATCAACGTTAGCCAATGATTTGCCTGAGCTGCGAGCTTGGCACTGTCGCAGACCTGTCTGATTGAAGTCATAACTGTGTTAATAATTTTTTTTTTAAATAGATGGATTGAGAGTGAGCCTATACCTATATATCTAATCGGCTTCATGTCGCAGAAACAGGTGTTAAGCCGTGGTCTTATGAGCTACCTTGGCTCAGACACTGACAAAGCATAGTTTTGTATATAGCGTGTGTTATTTACTATGGTGTACTACAGTATGTGTGCCTTTTCTAATGCACTGAGAGAGGTTTTATGTGAATGTTCAGTGAATGTTTATGTGAACTGCGTCCAGTTTCGGGTTACTTACCTGAGCTGGTCTTGACAATGTTCTTGATGCCAGAGTACACCAGGGACTGTTTGTTCCCCTGCTGTTTCAGCTCCATGTCCTCTGTGTACTGCTTCATATGTGATACTTACATAGGAAATGTAACACTGACTTACCAGGAGAACAGCACGGTGACATCTAGAGGGCTAGCAGGGGATCTGTGTTCTGATGGTACAAGGTCACCACACGAGGCACGAGGAGCTACACCTCAACACTCAACCTTAAACTAGTCCTGGGTCTAAGGGGAGCCCTAATAATAGTTCTATTCCTATAGAACACAGTATTTCCATTATACAGATTTATTTGTGGTGGCCCACTGCTACCAGACAAAGAAATGTCCCAATCCTAAACTGATAGATGAACGCATAAACAATGTCTCTTGTATGCACACAGTTCCACTGATTGATGACTATGTATCTTATCAACCAGAGCTTGCCCTCTCCACTACTCGTATATATTGAAATAAAAAGAAAAAAAAGACACCAGCGGCATCACCTCCATAGCCTCGGTAAAGGATATAGTATAGGTCGTACCACAAGGACTTGAGCTGGGGGTCGTCCCCTCCCGCCAGCAGGTGGTTCCTCCACACCTGGACGGTGTCGTGGCCGTACCTGTTCTGGGCCCTCTGCCTCATCTTGGTGGCTATGTCCTTCTCGATCATGCTCTCCGCTCCCTCCGCGCCGTCCTCCGCGCAGTCGTACAGGTGCCTGCCGCAGGCCCACATGAGCGACGTGGTGGAGCTCCAGGCCAGCGAGATGCGCTCGAACACGGTGAAGTCGGTCATGGTGCGGTTGGTGGCCGACACCACCACCATGCGGTTCTGGGAGGAGGGGTGCCAGGCAAAGCTGCCGATCTGGCTGTCGCACGGCTGCACGCTGCGCTCGATGATGGTGGGCTCCGTCTCATCGCCGATGGGCGTGGGCGTGTGCTGCATGTCGTACAGGCGGATGATGTTGCTGTCACGCGTCAGCGTGGCCAGCAGGCCCGTGCGGGTGGGACACCACGCCACCTGGGAACGAGAGAGGAACAGGACACAGCATCTCTTTAATAACCACCTTCTGGAATTTTGGCAGGACAGCAAAACTCCTTACTGCCTCACCCAATCCTACAAGGGGCAGCTTCGATATGTTGCACATAGTCATGATATCCGAATTGGTAATTAATTGGTACTTTATTTTAGCATACAGCAAGAATGGATCAGAAGGTCTTATTAACGGTTTATGACATCAGAGGCTCATATAACCTGTCGTGTCCCTTCATGAAGCAAATTAGAAACTGCCTAATCACAGTTTTAATTTATCCAAGTATCAATACAGGGAATTATGAGCTATTATGAGCCATCTTCCGCCGCTGACTAAAAACACACTTTTTCAATCAATATCTGAATTGAATTTTTTTTTATAAAAAATAAAAATAAAAAATAACCTTACTGGCTATACTACTATGTACTATGCTACTTTGTCTACACTACCATTTACTATGCTACTATGCCTTTACTACTATGTACTAAGCTACTATATCTATACTACTATGCTACCATGTCTAAAATGCTATGTCTATATTGCTATGCACTCAATGTGAAGCACTCAAGTTTGGCACTGCTAGATGAACAATACCACTTACCCTTAACCACCAGAGGTGTACCCTCTTGTTGACTTGTACACTATTTGTAAGTCGCTAATTTGTAAGCGTCAGCTAAATGACTAAATGTAAATGTATTATGCAGTACTGTACTATGTCATTATGATTGTCCTTGTATTGTTGTGTATTACAGATATATGCTTTGAAGTGTTACTACCAAGAGGGTAGGCAGCTACCCTCACATTCTGGTCTAAAAGTAGGAGAGGCTGTTAAGCCACTGTCTATGCGTACATTGAATACTGATGACAGCTTCCCAATCTCAATGCTTAAAGCCAGATAAGGACTGAATCAGCATGCACTTTCTCATTCTACCTTTGGGCATTGAGACTTGGAAGCTTGCTTCAATCTATTCAATATGCTATCCATGTTTGTGGATCTTTAGGCAGTGGTTGGACATCTTACGTCCCATTGAAAACCAGAGTGTGGAGCCTCATACTCTGAATCAGCTTTATTTACCAAGTATGACACATACAAGGAATTTGACTTCAGCTTGACGTCTCTGCATGTACTTGCACAAAAAAGATGGAAAAAGAGCAAAAAAACAAAACAAAGAATATACATTTACATCGACTACTATATTATAGGCATAATCTAAGCTACTATAATATTATATTATAATATAAGTTACTATATGCAGTTGACCACGAGCCATCATATGGCAGTAAAAACAGGATACTGTAGTCCCTCCTATATAATAACAACTCCATGGTTACCATCACAGCCTTACCTTAGTGAGAGGCTTGGGCTGCTCGGTAAGGGTGAGCACGGGCTTCTCAAACTTCCTCAGATCCCAGATGGCCACCTGGCCTTCGAAGAAGGAGGCCACGCGGTCATGGAAGTGCGGGTCCACCGTCACACCCTGGATGGCCTTGGTGTTGACGAACGTCTTCTGACTGGTGTTCCTCAGGTCAAAGATGGCCAGGTTGCGGTGCATGCCGGCCAACAGCAGCTTCTGGTCCCGAGGCAGCCAGCAGAGGGACAGGCAGGCATCGTTCTGCCCCAGCTCATACAGGGGCTTGGTCACCAACATGCCCGAGTCGATGTCCCCAGACGACAGACGGATCTTCTCGGCTGCTATGCTAGCCTCTGGTGAATACTTACTGCTAATGTCCCATATGAGGACAGAGAAATCCTGCCGGTGTTTGTCTAGCCCAGCAGCTAGCCAGTTGCTATCAACAGGGTTCCAGGCTAAAGTGTTGCATTGACGGGCATGTTTGGGGACAAATTCTTTCCCCATCAGCTCTTTACATTTAGAGTTATGGCTCTGGCCCAAGCTAGTGAGGACCACTCTGCCATTAGCTTGGCCTACGGCCAGAAGGCACTCAGGCTCATGCTTTGGGTACCAGGCTACACATTTCATGTAGGGGGTGTCAGAGTTAATGGCCAGTAAAGTAGCAGCGGTTTCCTCAGAAAGAGGAAGAGTACCAGCCTTGGTCTCTGCGCTGCCCACGGGTCCGATGCGGTACAGTCCCAGCTCAGAGTCACATATGACATAGCGGTCTGGTTGGTGGGGAGACCACAGGATGTCAGGCTTGGAGCCACTCATGATTCAAGAGTAGCTAAAAGGGCCTCTTCAGGGGATTCTTCCTTCTGTAACGTTTATCTCTTTGTTACCTGCATGGAGGAGTGGATTTGACAGTAATATGGCATGAATTATCATTATTGATTACACTTAACAAATGTTACAGTGTGCAGTGGATGGTATGTCACCGAGTAAACTAAAATGTAACGTTGCATTAGTAACGGGATAACGAACAAGGGAGAGAACAAGAGAACAAGGGATAACGTTATGTAACGCCTGTGTATTTAACAATGCTTGCACTTGATCTGAATGCTATTAAAAAGGGATATGTAACGTTAGTGTACCTAAGCAGCTAAAGTTACAGCATATGAGTGGGTGTCTGAGAAGTTAGCATAATCGTTGCTATGGAATTTTGTTTAATAGAAACCAAACAAGTTAAGCCAACTTGCGAGTTCGTCGTGAGATTTCAAGGTGCAAGCTCATTAACATGCTAGCTAGCTAACTTCAGCTAAGTTAGCATTATCAAGTGAAATGACGAGCTAACGTTAAACAAAACGCTAGCAAGGTTACTTAGCTGGCAGTAGAGAACACCGACTAAATATGTGGATGTACGCGTTACATGCAATAGAGCAAAGACACTGGAAGCATGCATTAGTGAGAAACTTACAATTTGTCATACACATGTCGACAGAGACAACTCTTGCGCCTGACTATGTTGTGTGTTACACCAAAACATGTCCGTGGTAACTGTCTGCCAGTTCCTCGTCGAAGGTTCCTGTTACGCACAGATAAACGTGCTTTTGAGGCGTCTTGCTGAGAGTGCGGTTCTCCACGAAGTGGCGCTCCAACCAAACCCTTATCCACCGGTATGCAGCATCACATCACAATATTGTCAGAGAACCAATTTATAAACCCTATCACAATAAGTGGAATTATTCCAGATGTTTTAGAGATGATCGGTTTAAATTTAAGAGATCATATAAAATATGTATGTTCACTGTTGAAAAGTGACAAGTGAACGATGGCAGTGCCTTCATTGGCGTACGGCATTAGGGCATGTGCTATACTGTAATACAAATAATAATAACAGCCAATTAATAATGTCACCTTCACATGAATGTTCGTAGCTTCATATGGGGGGAAATACGGTGTTCAGCGAAACTGACGATTTCTCAGCTGGATTTTACATTAGTGGGCGAGAACGGAAAAGGGGAAAATCGCATTTGGGAATTTCATACACATGCATCCAAGCAATCTCTGTGTAACAGCCCAAAACAGTTACAGGGGGAAATCCGTATTAACCCTACCAACCCAACCAAAAGATAAAATTGATTAGCCTATTTACATTTGAGAATCAAAAAGCTATCAAAAGATTGAGAACTGATCAAGAGACATAAAACAATTTGCACCATCATGACACACACAAAAAAAAAAACAAGAGTCGCTGGACACGCACTACTAGATCAATAGACCATTGCGGAGGAGCAAGAGCGCACCCCCAGCGACATCATTTGATGGACCATAGCTTTCCCAGTTAGGACCTGAATCCACGACGAAATGCCACCCAAAGTATCAGAATTTATTAAACTACAAGCATTGGCTGTATTTAAATGAACTTCCAGGTAAAATATGATCTTTGTTTCTATAACATTTAGGTTTTATGCATGCTGCATGTCTCCCTTGCTACTTGTAGTGTCATATTACAATTTGAATGACAACCTGGGTGCCTGTTGCATGCTTAGAAAAGTCACCATTTGATTGTTGTTTGTTTAAAAAGTCTGAAAGTTCATCATGTTTTGCAAAAATTTATTGACCATTTGACTATGACATAGCATCATGATTATTTTGTATTTTTGCCACCTTTAATCAGTGGATTGGTAAAGTGATTCAGGTGGATCAGTAATGTCATAGGTGAGGTTTGCTTTTATAGTCATAATAATCATATAACTGACAGCAGAAGTAGAGGATGAGTGTTGTTACCACAATGCCAATATGATCTACTATTCCCTGACCTCCGCAGTTTGGTGGGTGGGGAGTAGAAGGAGGCAAAACAACATGAAGATCTTAATACCGAATCTATGATGCCATTCGATTTTGCTTGTCACATAACGTTAAATTCCCTTTTCTGCTAGAGTGGACATGTTGCTCAGTGAAAACATGGGGAGAGGAGTGGTGCTGGTTTGCCTTCTATTGTTAGCTCCCATACATGAGGCTAGAGGCCAGAGAAGAAGAAAGACGGGACAGAAGAACAACAACTACAGCCTACTCAGAGATGGAGGAAATGGTAATTCCTCTGATGAGGTATCCACATGTTGGTGGTGGTGATGAGTCACAGGATTGTGTGGGTGATAGCAGACCAAAGTTGTTTGTGGTGGGAAACCAGACATCTACTGGTCAGACTACAGCTCCTGCCTGGCTGAGGGAGATATTTTATAGGTGTCAGGCATAGATATTCTGCTCAATACACTTTTGTCTCCCTTGTCGTGACATGCATGTTTGACCGAAATCCCTATTAGATTACACACTATCAAACATAAATTCCCTATATGCAATTGCAATATATAATTTTATTACAACGTCCACACAAACATTTGTCTCAGATATTACTGTATTAATTTCCCTCCCACACAGATCTGACATGTGCATTGGAGGTGGCTTTCATCCTGGACAGCTCGGAGAGTGCGAAGACCTTCCTGTTTGTGAAGCAGAAGGCCTTTGTGTTGCGATTCAGCACCCGCCTCTCCATGCTGCAGGTATCTGGTTGGACGCTGAGGGTGCGAATGGCCGCAATTCAGTATAGCAGCTCTGTGTCCATAGAACACAGCTTCTCAGATTGGCAGGATCTGGATATCTTCCACAGTAAAGTCAGTTCCATGACCTACATCGGCCATGGCACCTACTCCACCTACGCTATCACCAACACTACACAGCTGCTGGTGCATCAGACCCCAATGGACAGCGTCAGGGTAGCGGTTCTCATGACCGATGGAGCCGACCATCCCCGCAACCCGGATGTCATTGCCGCTGCGGTAGAGGCCAAAGGTCATGAAGTCAAGCTCTTTGCTGTGGGATTGTCAGACATTGCCCAGCAGAGCCAGAATAATGCCAAGCTCCGAACCATCGCCAGCACACCGTCTCAGCAGTTTGTCCAAAGTCTCACTGACCCACAGCTGGAGGAGAAGCTGCTCAAAGAGATCGTGAGTAGTATAGGCATCATGCAGACACTGTAGTGTTCAATTAAAATGCCTTCCATGTTGATGTGTGGTCGCACCAAACCATTCAGAATCAGAATCACCTCATATACTTTTTCACAGCAGACATTGTGATGTGTCATAGCAAGGTAAATACAGCTGTAACTAATAACATGAATCATGGGTTCATTCCCCTTATGTTTGCCAGTGCCATGGCCCTGATACTGTGCATGCTGGCTCACTAGCATGGCTCACTGGCACACACCTAAATGGTGTCCCAATCTATCATAGCTCTTGCACTGTCTCTTTGGACTGTAGATGATCCTGTTGTCCCTGTGTCATGTGCGTGAGTATGTATCATCACTTCACATACAGTCCAAAGACACAGTGCAAGGTATAGACAATAGATTTACTATGTACATTAATAATTGTCGCAGCATGGCATACAGTATGGTTGCAGCAGTAGAGGAGGTGTAGTGAGTGTGCAGTAGTGCATCGGTCCAGTGCACCAGAGGTAGCTATACTGAACAGACAAAATGGACAAAATGGCCCCTCTTGGTATTGCACTTTGTTTACATTGTCTTTATTTTGGTCTGATGTGTGGGTTGGAGTTGAGTGGTGATAGGGGAGGGGTTGCTATTGCTGGCCACACCTCAGGCTCATCCAAGAGAGGTCTGGAGAAATTCACACTATAATAAGTTACTATATAGCTATGATATATAATATATATATACACACCATATTATAGCTGTATAGTAAGTTATTATACTGTGAATTTCTCCAGACCTCTCTTGGCAGAGCCTGAGGAGTGGCCAACAATAGCAACCTATCTAACGACAATAGCAAAAATGTAAACAAAGTGCAATATCAAGCGGGGCTCTTTTGCCTAGAGGTTGCTGTTTGACGGCATTACAGATTCTACCTTTAACTAATCTGCGTTTACAGACTTGGAAGCTAGCTGAACCCAACCCTAACTGCCTCTACACGTTCTAGCAATTAGGGCCACTTATGTTGATTGAGGAACCACTGTTACAGTATCGTATGTCCCCTGCACAAGTGTAGGTCAATTGAAAACAATCTAATTTTCCAGCTTCAACGAGACAAAAGCTCTCATCGTTTAATCACCTAAAGACATACGAATGGCACTAATCTCAATGTACGCCCCTCTTTAACAACAACAAAAAAAATCTGCCCAAAAAAAGATGTCAGTCATACAAAGGTTTTGACGAGCATCTTAGGATATTAGCCACCACTGTCACTGCAGGTAACATAATGAATTTACTGATCACCAGTGAAGGATGAGTCAGAGGTAAAATGTTTAGGAGCTACAGAGGAGCGAGCAGCATCTCTGTCTCTTAGCGACCTCGTGGCCCCTGCAGATGTCTTGATGTCAGCACACAGCTGTTCAGTCAGCCCTGATATAAACCCATCTGTTCTTAATTCGTCCCATGCTGGTTATCAGGAGAACAGCACTACCCTGCCAGCATCAGCATTCCAAAGCCCAGACCTGACCCACTGATTCGGGAAGATGTGCCGATCGTTAACTTGAGTGTTAAAGGAGAGGAATAGACCTACACTGACTTTTTTGAAAATAATCTCTTTGATCAACTGGCCTATTATGTGGAGCTTTGCTTCCAATAGTGCAGAAAGCAACAGAGTTACAGGTTCTACAGGGACGAGCTTGTAGGCCTAATCCTACACTAGGAAAGACAAGTACAATTAATTGTTTTCTCCAGACAGACCCACCGCAATATCAGGCAGACCCACCACAATATCAGACAGACCCACCACAATATAATACAGACCCACCACAATATCAGACAGACCCTCCACAATATCAGACAGACCCACCACAATATAATACAGACCCACCACAATATCAGACAGACCCACCACAATATCAGACAGACCCACCACAATATCGAGCAGAGATATTAACAGTGTATCTTGGGTTGCATGGAGAGTCTTGTGTCTCTTACCAACCCCAGCCTGACAACACCGCTAGCAACTAAGGATCTATCGGAAACTATGCTTTATGAGACGGTGGCATCTGGATATCGAGGGAAAGTAGTTTATTACATTTGTATTATCAGCATGTCTACATTTCATTGTTTTTTGGGGGAGGGAGACAGAGAGAGAGAGAGAGAGAGAGAGAGAGAGAGAGAGAAAGAGAGACAGAGAGAGAAATATATGTGTGTGTTGGGAGTGAAGGGAAGTGCAGAGAATCTCTCTGAGTCACATAATGATCTGAATGGAAACCACAGTATGGGAGCATGGAGGTTTACGGTTGCCATGACAACCACACCACCAAACAGTAAACTATAATCTGAAACTTTCCTGGAGAGTGGAGAGATACAACAGTAGAATCTTTTTTTCTCTCCCCCGTCAAGAATAAAAGAAAGAAAGTTACGTCTGCACTCAAAAAAGTAACATTTTAATTAATTTTTTTAATTCTTTTTTGGCACAGCAGCAGCCAATGAAACGAGTGCGGGGAAGATGCTGACAGCAGCGCTTCATTGACTGCCCCTGCACATGAATAAAACAACAATTTAAATTATTATTGTAGAGTAAAACTAAACTAAAGGCCACAATCTAAATTGTTCAGTAAAAGTAATGGACTGGATCAGTTCTCTGTATCTGTGATTTAGTATTCACCATCAACAGTCAGTAGTGATTTAGTATTCACAATCAACAGTCAGCAGTGATTTAGTATTCACCATCAACAGTCAGTAGTGATTTAGTATTCACCATCAACAGTCAGTAGTGATTTAGTATTCACCATCAACAGTCAGTAGTGATTTAGTATTCACCATCAAGTCAGTAGTGATTTAGTATTCACCATCAACAGTCAGTAGTGATTTAGTATTCACCATCAACAGTCAGTAGTGATTTAGTATTCACCATCAACAGTCAGTAGTGATTTAGTATTCACCATCGACAGTCAGTAGTGAATTTGTATTCACCATCGACAGTCAGTAGTGA
>OMKL01149074.1:0-11419 GCA_900302295.1 Parasudis fraserbrunneri | reverse complement strand
GTGTGTGTGTGTGTGTTTTTGTATTGATGTCTATGTGTGTGTGTGTGTGTTTTTTTGTATTGATGTCTATGTGTGTGTGTGCATGTGTATATGTGTGTATGTGTGTGTGTGTGTGTGTGTGTGTGTGCGTGTGTACATGCCAGGACTCCAGAAAGCATTGTTCATTCACACAGAGGGGCAGCAGCGTGTCGAGCTGAATGCAGGAGGAGCACTGGCTCTGTTTCACCTTCACCTGTGTGTGTGTGTGTGTCTGCGCTGAGCAGAGGCAGACGGCCTTTTAAAACGCTACATGATTTCAAGAGCATTCTCCGTGATGCCCGGGAGGAGTCCTGGGCAGACGGGACAAGAAGGGGACAGGCAACAATAATGGAATCGTTGCCTTCATACACACTAGCCTCAGTACATTCAACACGTCACCTCTGAAGACAATGAATCGAGGGTGTAATAGAGGGAATAAAATGAACCTCAGGTGAAGGAGAATGGGGAGAGGAAACACTGCAATGATCAGAAGAGGATGACACAGCAGGGCTTATAGCGGTACGCAGGGCTTTTGTTAAGGGGTGGTGTTCTCATGTACTCGTTAGTGCATGTATACTCCCTTGTTAAATATAGATTTTAGGAGGAACATGAAAGAAACCAATTATCTGACCTGTACCCTGTATCTCTCTCTCTCTCTCTCTCTCTCTATATATATATATATATATATAATTATTTTATTCATTTTTGTTGTTATTGTTGTTATTATTATTATTTTGTATCTGTATACATCGTCCACTGCACTGCACAAGTGATATGAGACTCATCGCCATGACAATGTCCTTGCCTGGCAATAATGTTTTTGCATAACAGCTTAACCGACCGCCTGAAGACAGATTATTATTACATAATCAGCTAATGTCACTGCTTTAATTTGGCTTGAGAGAAGAGAGCCAGATAGCATGAAGTCTGGGACCATTTTACAGGTCTGTCATGCAGTGCATGCATTGCAGAGCAGCATGCAAACTGACTCCAGACCTGAGTCAATTTGTTATGTCCTCCACTGGGTCTAGTATAAAAATAAAAAATAAAAAAACATCTCGAATAATCGAATGATCCAGTAGAACAATAGATGATCAGAGATACAGAAAGAAAAATACATCCTACAACCTCTTGAGTTTCTGAGCACCTACCAGACCTGCACATGGGCCAGGCTATTATGTAACTCTGTCTCCCTTTAACATCATTTTCCAATAGGGGATGACCTTGAGAGTCAAAACCCAGCCCAGCCCAGCACAACACAGATAAGAATACCACAATAATGTCAGGTGCTGTTTGATGGCATATTTGGTATTTTATGTAATTCTTTTGTAATTCCTGTGTACTCCAATCGTGCCATCATTGTCACAAACGGGAGGGTAGATGCAAAAGCGCATGGATGGATGAGATAAGATGTGGCTGTCACAAAAGTAACCAAACGGTTTATTAAAAAAAATAAAAAAAATTAAAAAAATTTTACAGGGTAGCAATATCCATTCAAGTTTCGTTTGACATTATTGTTAATGTGGGGGGGAGTGGTTGCTCAGATGTGTTCGTAGACTTCTTATCCCGCAAATGGTTCCCTGCTCCCCTGCGTGCATGCAGCGGGAGCGCATGCCACGCCAGCGCGCGACAGCCCCACATCAGCACCACACACAGTGCAAAGCAGAGTATGATGCCGTATTACGCCATTCGTAATGTCAAAACCCTATGCTAACCGTCCCGATAAAACTTATTTATGAACGAAAACCACAAATGACAATAGATTCTTACAGGTCTCTTTACTTTTGCAACAGAATCAAATGCCACGACTGGAGCATTTAGCTGCAGCCACACCAATCGGACACCCAGACTGGGCAGATGATAGCTTGTTTATTAAACATGAATTAAATGTAATTCTTCGTGCAAACATGCATGTGCCAGGTGGTCATATTAATAGATGTTGTGCTTTGTAAGCAATATTGTATTTTATCAGGCTACTATGCCTACTATATTTGTAATCTCATTGTTTATAAGAACCGTATCCGTGACAATACATTCATTAATCTTCCTTTAAAGTACTAGCCTTATGCATAACATCTGTTAAAAAGAAATACACACTATCTTTTCTTCATGCACCCACTGGGCGACAATGGTAAAGGCATCCTACCTTGCTGTGCGCCGAAGTCAACCGACGGAGTCTGGTTTCTTCTTTACAGTTGTTGTAGTCTTTAGTGGAACGGGAAAACGCGCAATTCAAGCGTTTAGCCAAGTCTTCTATCAACCCGGTGTGTCTTGAGATCTTTCCTTTGCAGGAGAAATCGTCGAAATGTAGTGGTGCAGATTCCGTCCGATGGATGCTGCAAAGGGACCGTCCACACACACACTACTACACACGCTGCTGCTACTGCTGAAGATACAATGTAGCACAACGTCAACGCGTGTGCATCACTCCTCCTCTCTCCTGTCTGTCTCAGGTTCACTGGACTCTCTTTCATGTCAAGAGAATCAGTGTTTTGGTGATGTGGTGCTTTTTAGTTTGCGCAGGATGAAGACTGCAAGGATAAGAATAAGGAAGATATTTCACCTGGCCACATGCGCTCTAATAGTTTAACAAAGGTCACTCCCGAGAGGGAATGGGAAGCTATATAGGCTAGTCTTTATTCGACTGATTATGCATGACAGGCAATAGAATATAGCATAAAGATAGCCAGATAGCCTAGCTACTGTAATGAGAACCCACCAAGAGGAAGAAACATGAATGTAAAGCACGTGCGTTGTGATAACCCACACCGAGATGTTTTAGTAATACATCTTGCCCACTGTCGGGGACTGCAGCTGAAAGTTGGGGCTGGCTGGCACATTTCGCCTTGCACAAAAGTAAAATGTTATCTTAGGAGGCAAACGTTTGTATTGATTAAATGTTGAATGACGAAAAGGCTGTCAGGAATAATTTAAAGAATGGCTGGGTGGCATTTAGGAATGTAACCAAACCCTAATGCTGATATTATTTTTCACCTAGTCTCTCAATGACAGACCTCCACACTTCGTTTTGGTGATGTGACAGCACCATAGACTGTAACAGCAGTGTAGGATGTTTACCTGATAACTGATCGTCATGCATGGCGCGTGATGTGGTGGGCAGAGCTGTGTCTGTGGGCTTTAATTTCGCGCCTCAAGCATACCTCAAGCTAACGGTAATTGCACAGATACAGCGACATTAACTTTAGCTATTAACATTATTAACCAGGCCTTGATTGACAACTTGTCAAACGTGTACATGGTGAGTAAACATTGCTTTAATGATACCCGTGTAACTACAGTTAAACCATCTTGCCCTTGAGGTATTTAGCTAGCGAGGTAGAATTAGCCTAGCACACAGGCCCCTTCTGCTATTAGTTTTTGAACCAGCTAGCTAAACCAGATGACTTTTGTCTTCGAGATGAGAGCTGGCAAAATAATTATTAAACCAGAACATTCAATATTTCCAGCAGCTGGAAAATTATGCTGTTTCAGCCTCAATGCATTATGGTAACTTTTTGGCTAAGCCAATGTAAAGAGAAGTTAAGTTAGCGAATTAGGCCTAATTATTTTAGCCCAGCCAATTCACTCTGGGACCTATAGCAGTGGTTTTCAATCTTTTGTTCAGGGGACCCACATTTTCAGAATACATATTATTCAAATCGATTTGGCCATATCCAGGTTTTAGACTGCCTAACTATTAGCCTGCACTATTTTATTCAACATGTCCATTTTTCAACGGACTTGGGAGGTCTTTGGCTTCATTATGCTTCCAGAGAATAATTTGGGGACCCATTTTAATCTTCCCAAGACCCACAAGTCTGACCCACACTTTGAAAAACACTGCTCTATAGTAGTCCGTTGCAGACATCTTTGTAGTCAAACAACAGGTGATTACAAATGATCAAATAACAGGTGATTATCATTAAATGACAGCCAATGGGCTGTGGCATTGCACCATATTGGTGCAGTAAGTATGACATGTCATGAGAGTACTATGACTAGGCTAAAAACATACCAGTGTTCTTCTTAATTCCAACATTAATCTCTTTTTCTGCCTGTTATAGACTAGACTCAGTATTCTATAGGCCAGTCTACATCATTCAATAGAGTTGATGCTGTGTAACATGGATCCACTAATGTTAACTGAAGATTATGTTGTTGGGTCCTTTCCTCCCTTTGCAGGTGCTTGTCTGGATGCCTTTGATGTTTGTCAGACTCAGTCATACTGGAAGGTGAGTAACCGGATGTGGTGAACTACAGCTGCTTTGATGGACTTACACAACAAAGTACAGGTTGGATGTTGATGCTAGTCGAGAGGTGGATTTATGGGCAGGCAGAAACTGACAATGTGTTTGAATATGCTTCCTGTTTCCAAAAGGTCGTGTTGAATTCACTCTCACACACTCATGTCTAACAAAGGATGTTTTCTCATCACTTAACGCAGATTAACTGGGATGAAAAACAACACCATTCAACACATGTTAAAATGGCAGTATATGAAACTGTTTTCGTAAAAAAAAAAAAAATGGATCAGCTAAAGGTTTGCATTGGTGCGAATGCAGTTGCATGTGAATTATGATTCTGATTTACTAACCAGGCACACAAGCATTTAGCTTGTGCAAGATACAGGAGAAACTGGGTCCCAGACTTTATGCACTTTTGACTTAATAGGTATTTTCAGGGGTGTCAATGGTGAGTTACAAAAATGGAGTTCACATTACATGTGATCTACTCAACCAGAAGGTGCGAATTTGACTTGTCATTTTTTACTGCCCGGAATTTTTTTTTTTTAACTTTTTATCATATGCAAATCAGCCTTCTTTTGGGCTCTGTCGTAGCTTTTAAAATGTGATATTAATGATTTATTTTATCATTCATTTAATTTAATTAAAAACAGAGCAACATGTGACATGTCCCCAGGTAGATATTTCACAAGAAATGCCAATTTCTCATTAAATAAGATCAAGCCTATAGGAAACTTATTGTCTATAATTGTCAACAGTCTATAATTTATTCTATAGCCTAGTCCAACTCTAAGGTTTATCATTATTGTTAATATTGTTAAGTAGGTGATTGTTTACAACTTCAGACTGATTACATTTTCATGTGCGCCATGGATGGCATGTGCCTCCTCTACTCGGGTTAGCTCATCTGCAAGGACCAGAGTCATGACAAAACATATACCATATGGATTTTGGAATAGTGCTTTTATTCATGTAAAATTGATTGGTATGAAATTATATTACCCACTGCTACCCGGCCGGCACAGTGGCTGACCGCATCTCCTGAAGGATAGGCGCACGAACATGATTTTCCATAGCTGCAGTTTGAATGGCAGGAGATAAATGCGCATGTGGATAAATCACATAATGTATATTACAATTACATTAGCCTTTTAGACCTATAATAGATTATTGCTTATTATAGTCAGAGCTCAGAATAACTGTCAGACTGTAATTAATCACCAAATGAGCATCACACGCGATTCCTGCCTTTTAAATATGGAGGTATATGAGATTGCATCTAAACTGGAATATTGGGAGGGTTCCTCTCCGCTGCACACACAAATCATTTCATCAAACTATTGCCATATATTCCAACATTAACTTCCTTCCTCCTAGTGCTCGTCATGTATGGCCTGACTGAGCAGGTACCAACACACATTTGAGTTGCATTCTGCGTCTGCGGTATTCCAATGAGCACAACTGCGACCGACCTCTCTTGGTTATCAGCCCCTTAGTAAATCAGCCGTTCAACTGGAGACACCTGCACCTGCATGTCTGATGCCTGACGTAAAGATCTGAGCCTGTCGCAGTAGATCTGGGCCTAAATCACAGAGTTTACTAACCTTCACTTTACTAAGAGGTTTGTTGTAATATTGTTGAATTTGCCAACAGCGACTAGGTTTTGTCATGTGACACCACAACCACAATTCTCAGTAATTTGAGTAATCTCATCACCTGTTTTTCCCCCAACGTTATCTGTAATCTGATCAACAGATTACAGTTACTACTTCATGTAATCCATTACACTTCTTAAACCTGGCCATGTCCTCTGACATGACCATGGCCATATTATCTGTTTTTTAATGTGTTCGCAGTCTGCAGATGTAGTGTTCTCAATGAAACTGTTTTTATTTTAGGTGTACTACATAATAGAAAATGGAAAATATCACACAAGAAGACAGCCGCTCTCAGACTGAGAGAGTTACTTCGCCAATCCCTCCCAAACGACCAAGGACAGTTTGCACAACAGCAAATCACTACAGCGGGAAAACCAGTTTGCACTTTCCAGAGCTGTTATCTTTTGGGGAAACAGAAGGCCCCACACCATTGCTAAAAAGCTTTGAGAATGATGCAGGTCTAATACAGACAGCAGAATTTGGCTATGAGCATATGCAGTGCCAAGGATATCAACGCAAAGACACCAACATTAATGAGATCTCCGTTACTGAGGTGACTACTACATACACAGATGGTAAAATGCACGCAGTGGAATTCAGCCGTGAGTCTACACAACGTAAAGGATATCGATGTGAAAACGGTAGCATGAGTGATACTTTTGTTTCTAAGGCAACTGCTCCTCTCACAGATGATAATGCACATAAAGGATCATCAGCAGCCGTCTCTGTTTACACTGCCGATAGACACTTCCCATGTCTGGGGAAAGATGAGACAGCTACGCTTATCAAAACCGACAAGCCCTCCAGCTCTCGCCCAGAAGATGATGCGGGAGGTGCGTCAGCAGAGTCTCACACATCGGATGACACAGGGGCCGATACCTCCGCTCATCACGATTGTAAACAGCTGGGGAAATCACTCCGACGTCAGCCACCCTCCGGCCTCAGACCAGGTGGGAGCGATGCCGGTCAAATCCCAGCAATCAACTCCAGAGTAGGTGAGCATGTTGGGGAGGTCACTGTTCAAATGGACTCTACCTATGAGGAAGTGCTGCATTATGCAGGCATTCGCCATGCAAAGGTTGGATCTCCTGAAGTTGAAGAGAGTAATCAGAAAGAAGATGAGCATGGATTTGGCCCTAATACCCCCCCCAGCAAGGGGGAAGAGACAGAGGCCAGGAGGCATACATCTCATAGTGATTACAGAAGCACTGAATCATCCTGTTCTCCTGCTATAGGGAGACCCTCTGGGAACTTGGCAGGAGATAGAGAAAACGAGGGGAAAAATGTAGCCGGATGGGAGAGCGATGTGAAAGAAAATGCAAATATCTGTGATGGAGAAACAAAAGCCCAAGTTAATGAGGATGGTATGAATAACGATAAGCCCACCGCTGAATATGCTGAGGGCTCCATTGTTGCTCGGGATGTGGTATTAGGCGTTGATATAATGGCCAATCGGGCTGAGATCAATATTAGTCTTAAAGATGATGACCCCTGTGAAACAACACGAGGGCGTACCGCTGGCAAGATGATACCGGTAGCCGAAACTCGGAGTGAAATGGCTGATCATACAGCTGAGACTCTGATGCCTGCAAGCGTCAGTCAAGAGCCTACAGAGGGAGATAATGACACGGGTCCTTTCGGTGTAATTGACCCTTCAATCTGCTACAAAGCTGACGAGGCGTCTGAAGAGAAACGTGGTAACTCAGAGAGCACCGCAGGTGTAGAATGTACTCCATCAGTGCGAGCCCCTCAAAAACAAACCCCACTTCGTGACGGTTTGCACATCGGGCCGTCAGAATACATCGGCAGGGAGCTTTCACCTTTTCAGGCGACCGCTTGTTCTGAAGTCAAAGGTGAAAATGAGGTCACGTGTCAGTCAGTCACAGAAACGAATAATTTTTCCATCACAGCCACCACTAACACAGATACTGGCAACGAGGGGGTCCACCATTGGAACCCATATCCCAGCAGCGGTCCGCTAAGGCCTGCGGAGAACTGTCGTGCCAGGGAAGGAAGGGAAGCAAATTTCAACGCAGTAGGACATGTGTCTCGGGAGATGGATCCAGCTGGCAGCGTTTCTATTCGTCTGGAGCACTTGGAGACTCTAGAGGCCAAAAGTTTACAGTCTGGAACTGCTGTGATGGATGGGATGATAGTGAAGCAGGGAGAGCAGGAGATGGAAAGTTGTGGAGGAGTGAAAACTGTCCCAGATGGTAATTCAACAAAAACAGCTAGACCGAGGCATCATCAAAATAAACGACACAACGTGGACATAGAAATCTCAACTAGTGAGTGGATCGGTGACTGGACAGAGGGGAAAATGAGCAAATGTGACAACAAGTCAACACTGCCCGTTGAAGCTGAACTGGGGATCGAGGCCTCCATGCTGAACTCTTCCACTGACCACAGACTCAATACTGAAACGTTCATGGTTGCACACGATGACGGACCTTTATCTTCCTTTGTTCCAGGTCCTCCTCGTGATGCAGTGGTGCCAGGCCTTTGTTATTTAAACCCTGGACCGTATTTACATGGCGCTGACAACACCACCGCACGGCGCTCTCATAACATATCAGCCCCGTCAGCGGCATACGCAGTTGTCCTCTCCGACCACGTGCCTGAGGTCTTTGACACTTTCAAAAAGGTTCAGCTCTCTCCAGATGATGCCGAGGGCCTCCTCACCAGCTCTCCCGGTCAATGGTTGAGAACACCCCGGCGACAACTCCGTCACTCTGTTTCCGGGGCAGAGAGCGATAACGAGATGGAGATATCCGAAGAGGTGGAGGAGGAGGGAGGAGTAAAAGAGGAGTGCCAAGGGGAGAAAATGGGATATGAAGATTTCTACAATGGATATAGATCTAATGAGGTCCCCAACTTTATCTCAACATTGTGCATCTCTGCTCAAGCAAGGCCTGAAGAGCCACCCAGCAGCCAGTCAGGCCGTGCTCTTTGTGGACAGTTTGACATCCCCCACAAAGCGAAGCATTCCACTTTCTCAACAGAAAGGGATGTCCCAGTCTCTGAGGACATTGTCTGCCCCAAGTTTGAGATGAAGGAGAGTTTTGACTTGGTCCTACAGGAGCTGAAATTGTATTATGAGATCAGTCAAAACGATAATTCGGACACCAGGGCGTTATCACCTGAACAGCACTGTGTGAGAGATGAACCCAGGGAAGACAACACTCCAGGCAGCAGAGCCTGTCCTAGCAGCCCAGCAGCAGAGTGCAATGGAGACAGGTCACTAGGTAGGCTGGAACACCGCACTCATCTCACAATTAGAAAACACACTTTACAAAACCATGAAGGCCAGATGATATGGGGTTTGAAATTAGCAACAACCACCACCCAAATAATGGTAAACCTTCGCTGGGAGGTCTGTCAATTAGCTAGACATTTTGCCAGGTAGCCAACTTTAGTTCAATCAGTCTCTTCTATTCCAAAAAATTACTTTGGCTGCTAGGAAATTAAATTGGCGGATGGAATTCTGCATCCACCAGTTAACACAAAGCTCATGCACAGTGAATTTCTGTATCTCACGTAAAAAAGAAAATGAGTGTGAGGCAGACTCATCAGACTATCAGCTTCTGATTGAATCTTTATTGGAGGGATGCATTGATGCCGATACTGGTATCAGATCACCAGGCTAAAATAGGGTTTCAGTATCAACATGATTTCCCTGATACTAAAACACGATACCAAGAGCCACATGGAACATGTCAGTAATCAAAGCAAAGGAACTCGGTTTTCTGTATTTTTTGACACACAGAAAGATGGTACTGGTAGGCCTCTTTCTTGTGGTGAAAGATCGATTGTATCTCACTCATATTTGTCCAGTGACACCAAACGAATGGTCTAAGTACTCTTCAGTAATGGATCTGATAGATACTTGGTATCGGCTGATACAGTACTTAAAACTCAATACTCGGAATCAGTATGATCAGTTAAAAAATGGTATTGGTGCATCCTTACTTTATTGGCCTCCATGTTCAAACAAGCTCATTGCTCCAATACCTGCACGTTTGACTGTACCTGTGTGACAGTATATAATCACATGGCTATTACTAGAACAGTGATATTGATTTGTTAATTTTGTTACCCCATTGTAGTTAGTCCCCTTATATACATTTAACTCATCTTATATCAGGACATTACGATGACGATGACTGCAACCTGAAAATGCACGGAGCTGAGCCAGAGTCTCTCTGTACCACTGTGGCTCATGACGGCGAGCAGGACATGCCCCTTGACTTCAACCACCACTGCCCAGAGGCAGACGAGTCCATGTATTCTCCTGGGAAACAGAGAGGTGAAGTCCGATTTTGCCTTTGTTTCTCAAGAACATAACAATGAAATAATAAAGCCTAATGATAACATGTGATGAAGACGTAATTAATTAATAATAACAGCAAGGTTGAGGAAAGTACATAACAGCCCCCCCCCCCCAGTGACACAGCACCTAAGCCCTCCAAAAAGCCAGGGAAACCCTGCTGTGTTGCAACATGGCAGTGTTACAGTGATTCCATCATCTCCTTCAAAATTTACTGAAGATGAAACATTCATGAATGATGCAATATTTTGTCAGCAGTGTACACTCTTATCCCCACAGGGAAAATACTGTCTTATCTTAAAGCCAAGGTTATCTTCTGAAGGTATTTTTCTCACAAAAATAAGTTTCAGTGCATTTAATGAGCAGCATGTACATTGATTGGTGTTTGTGTTTAAACAGATTTTTTTATGTACCCTGACGTGCCTTTTTGTTCTCGTTTTCTAGAGATAGCCTTGGTTTGTGTGGCTCTTTTGTTTCATCCAGCATTACTAACACTCTTTTCACAGAATTGCCTTGGTGATAGACTTTGAAATGTCAGGCTGGCTGACTGAATCATGAAATACAATTTATTTTATTGACTTAATTCCCTTTCAAATTGACACAGCCTCTTCTTGTCAATATCCAAATATCTGTTCCCAAATAAACTGCAGCTAAATAACAACACTGCCATGAATGCAGATGTCGTTGCAGGAGCAGAGCTACGAATTAGACAGAATTATCCATTATTTTCCTATTGTTGATGTTTGAATGTCAGTATTGTGCTTTCAGAGACAGGCGAGAGAAAGAAAACGTGGCGTTCCTCATTCTTGTTTCTTCCGTTCCTGGAGCAACTGAGCCCAAGTAAGTTTCACCATGTGAAGACAGATAGACAGACAGACCAATAGAGTAGGTCTTTAATGGAGAATACTGGCGCCATTTAGAGCTATAACCCATTTACTGCAATCGACATCTAATTTACATTTCCTCAATCATTTCACAGTGCATGCCATATGTAATTCGATTTTCTTAACATTCACTCATTGTTCATCGTTTTTAAAATACAAATTATACCATCCCCAATATTATCATGTATCAACCCCCCCCCCCCCCTGGACCTGGCTCTCCTGGGGGGCACTGGGTACCTGGCGTGCTGTGGCAGGGCCCGCTGAGTGGTCTGTGCCCCCATGGGAGAA
>OMKL01149031.1:0-13575 GCA_900302295.1 Parasudis fraserbrunneri | reverse complement strand
CTGCATCTCTTGGCTAAACTACACACTGTAGCATTCATTACTACTGCATCTCTCGGCTAAACAACACACTGTAGCATTCATTACTACTGCATCTCTTGGCTAAACAACACACTGTAGCATTCATTACTACTGCATCTCTTGGCTAAACAACACAATGTAGCACTCATTACTATTATTTGTGATGTTGGTGCAGGGGAATAAGCCATGGTGCTAATATTATGTTCCATTAACAGGTCAGGTTAGATGAGTGACTGACTCAAGATCAGTTCATGAGAGGCTCCCACCGGGACAGCTGAGGAGAAGAGGAATACGGTATCAGGAGGTATGCAGAGGAGAAGAGGAGTAAGGTATAAGGACGTATGTAGAGGAGAAGAGGAGTAAGGTATCAGGAGGAATGCAGAGGTAAAGAGGAGTAAGGTATGCGGCACGTAGAGGAGAGGAGTAAAGTATATGGAATGTAGAGGAGAAGAGGAGTAATGTATATGTAATTTAGAGCAGAGGAGTAATGTATATGTAATTCAGAGCAGAGGAGTAATGTATATGTAATGTAGAGGAGAAGAGGAGTAATGTATATGTAATGTAGAGGAGAAGAGGAGTAATGTATATGTAATGTAGAGGAGAAGAGGAGTAATGTATATGTAATGTAGAGGAGAAGAGGAGTAATGTATATGTAATGTAGAGGAGAAGAGGAGTAATGTATATGTAATGTAGAGGAGAGGAGTAATGTATAAGGAATGTAGAGAAGAGGAGTAAGGTATATGTAATGTAGAGGAGTAAGGTATATGGAATGTAGAGGAGAAGAGGAGTAAGGTATATGGAATGTAGAGGAGAAGAGGAGTAAGGTATATGGAATGTAGAGGAGTAAGGTATATGGAATGTAGAGGAGAAGAGGAGTAAGGTATATGGAATGTAGAGGAGAAGAGGAGTAAGGTATATGGAATGTAGAGGAGAAGAGGAGTAAGGTATATGGAATGTAGAGGAGAAGAGGAGTAAGGTATAAGGAGGTGTGCAGAGGAGAGAGGAGATCAGGGAGGTCTGAGGGACATCTGGACCAGAGCTCCATTACATCCCACCTCCATGCATGGGCAAAATCCAACGCCTTTTATTAGTTCTGGCATCTGATTTAAGGGGAGAAACAAGGAACTTATTAAAATGCAAAATCCACACTGTAATCCTCTGGATATTAAAAACGTCCAGTGCCCTAACATTAGTAGGGCTCACATATATCCCCCCCTCAGGTTACAGCCAGGGGTTAAGTCAGTACATCGAGGGAAACTAAAGCAGGTTTGGCTGCAGCCCAAGAAAACATGGTGTTTGTGAGACTGGCGTGTAATTACCTCCCAACAGCCCTCTGATTCCATTTAGTACTGGGTTTAATCTTTATAGGGCTTGGTAATGTATGGCAGACATTAGTCACATCAATGGGTTGTTTGTCATCATGTTGCAACATGGAACATTCAAGGGAAGAGAGATGTGTGTTTCAGTGTTGGTAGGAAACATGGACCAATGGGAGACATAGAGCAAGGAATTCTTGCGGCAGTGACAGAATTCCACTAATCCCAAGAGGGAATCTCCCATAATGTGTGGAAATGGAGACTAAAGTTGTGGTGAAATGGGTTTGGGAGCGGAATTCTGAGATGAAGGCCAGGTCCCCTCTCCATACTTGACACAAGGGGCCAAATTACGGATGACGTCGTGGTTGTTTTCCAAGGCCAAACAGATTAGGCTCAAATGAGGCACTGGCTTGGTGACTACAGAATCCACTCATCATACCACGTGGTAGCCTGGTGTGATATCTCTCAGGCAGGGGCCAAGTAAACAAAGTGTAAACACTGACATCATCCATGGGAACCAATTAAGCATGACATCAGCGGGAAACGTTCAAAAACAGCGTTTCGTTTTGGCGTGGAAGCTGTGGTTCGCATTTTTTAAACTACAAAGGGACATGCAGTAAGTTATATAAGTGTTAAAGAATTCCACTAGAGTAAAAAGATAAATTGTTTTGAAATTTGAGTGATACATTGTATTGCTTGCAAAGTAATTGGAATGTCAATCAAAGATTATGTTGTAACTGAGTGTAACTGAATTTTTTTATATCTGTATACAATCTTACGACACTTGCATCGACAAGGAGAATTTTCCAAAAAAAATGTATGACAAAAATCATTGTCATATTGGTTGTGATACCTTTATATAATTACAGTGAACAAATGAGACCATTGCTGAAACAATTGGTAGCCTAATTCTCATGACAAGACCACATTTCCCATAAACCCCGTTGCTTCCTGTTTTGCTGTTAGCTTCCGGCCCACAGCGTGTGCTCATATTTTGATGACAAGGGGAGAAGCTGGGAAGCCTTGCTAATGGGGAACGTGAAGTTATTTTTGTTGATAACGCAAGTTTTGTTTGGAACGGCTTCCTTATGCCTTGAGCACAACTCAAGGACTCGTAGCGTTCGCTGCAATTGTCTTTCAGAGTCATCGATCTCAACATGTTTCTGTAGTAATCCTGCCAAGGTATGGACATTGAATTTATGATGATATATTATATCTTCCTAGTAGCATCTTTAATTTCATTCCCTGCTCACACTGGACTGTTTAAATTTAAACCATCTAGGTGAGGATACAAGGTGATGAGTGGGTAGTGAAGATAGAGGCTTTATGGACCCTGGCAGGTGTACACACACACACACACACACACACACACACACACATTCTTCCTTTCTAACCTAATTGACACACTTCACCCCTGTGTAGAGCCCAGGTGGTGTCTCTACATTACATACATACCTGTCTTTCTCAGCCACCTGACTGGAGAGAATAAAGGCCCTAATTAATTTAGGCTCCAGCTTCCCCCTTTTAAACCAGTGCAATGTTTGCTTTGATCTGTCCACACCGCATTTGATCTTTAGTGGGGCTGTTAACAGCACCACTGAATTAGACCATAGGCCCCAGACGCAGTCCGTCCCAATTACCGTCCCCTCTACTTAACAAAAGGCCCCAGGCCCTAACCAGTACACCTACCCCTCCCACCTCCACCACGACCTTCATCTCTGCCTCACCGTCAGAAGGAGAGTTAAGGCTTTTACACTGGAAAAGCACAGTCAAAATAAAGGAAACACCTGAGTGTTTTTTCAGAATGGCTGCATTTCTATAGCACGTTTCTGATACTAGTACTATTCAGCTTTTTGCAATGGAAAGACTCCATACATTTTTTAGTGTGGATGTCTCCAGTGGGATTTGAACCCCTCTTAACCAGTGGCATGGCAGTGTTGGTGCAATGCTGAGAGAGCTCAGTGAGCTACACAGGTCCACATGCTTGCCCATGGATTTGCCCTAGGTAAGGCCCATGGTAATATTTACATAACTTGATTATTTTGAATGAAAGTGTGAGCACTCCATCTTTATGATAGTGGAGAGTAGTGTAGTATAGATTATGTGAAGGTGCAGATATTTCTCTGCCGTTGGCAGCCATCTAGCATCTTGATAACCACTCAGATATGTAGGATGGTGGGTCAGAGTATACCCCCCCCCCCTCCGCAGTATACCTGTCTCTTCAACTAGCTACTGTACATCACAGGTGGTGGTGGTGAAGAATGTCATCCCACACCCTATTAAATTCCTTTTGGGGATTCAGTCTCTCCTTTCATATTAGCTGCTTGTCCTCTGTGGCACAGCGGAGGTACTTCTCATGTAGCTCAGCTCCCTCTTGAGCGGTTTTCCTCCAGATGTCCCTATTGAGTGCAATGTCTTCCCAGTTTTTGGATGTGATATTGAATTTCTTCATGCTCGTTTTGATGTTATCTTTTAAAGAGTAACTACACCCACGGTCATTTTGCTGCCAGAGTGGTTGATATTTTCACCCTGATGCACACTCTGCCCCGCCCCAATCTGTGATGTCAGAGTACCTCTTTTTTTCCAGAGAAAGACTGTGATAGTACCTCCAAAGAGGTACTCTGACATCACAGATTGGGGTGGGGCAGAGTGTGCAGCAGGGTGAAAATATCAACCACCATGGGTTTAGTAATTCTTTAAAGCGATTGTTTTGGCCACCAGGGGCTCTCTGATCTTCCTTCAACTGGGAGTAGAGGATCTGTTTGGGGAGGTGTGGCTTTGGCATCCTGATGACATGGCAACATCAAATTTGCTGTGCACATGCCTATTGATTTTGGTGACCCCATTACCTTTCCTCCAGCAGCACCATCAGGCTAAACTTTCCATTTTCAAATAATTTTTTCATGAAACTGGTATCCAGAGATGCGTCTACTCATGCACGACAACTTTGCCATAACTACTCCCCCTAGCCTGTTCACCTGATTCTCACCAAACTTACTGTGTGGAATCTGGGGACTAATGTCTTCAAATGCGTCATTTAGATAATTGATAGGCCAACCCATATGACCGCCAGATCCAATCAAATTTCAGAAAAACACATGGTAAACTATAAACTGGTAAACTGGTAAACACATGGAAAACTGGTCTGATTTCCACCAAACTTAACAAATATGTTTGCCTTACAACAGCAAGGAGGCCTGTGAAGTTCTGAGTCATCTTGCCCCATGGTGGTGCAATTCTAATAAAACAAAAAATATGAACTACTCCTCAATGGCTCGGATTAGGGGCGTGGTCAAAAGATGGGTTGAGAATTTGGGCCATTTGGGGATATACTCGTTGTCGGTCACCGACAGCACATGTCGTTGTCATGATAGTTGTTGTGGAGATGCTGTTGACGTCTGTCCTTCCAGCTGATCCTCAGAATCTTTCATAATGATCTTTGGTGGTATTGTTTCAGGTCTTGTAGGTGCCTACTGTAGATTATGCATGACTTAGCTGCATATAGTAGTGTTGGAAGGACAACTGCCCTATAGACCAGAAGTTTTGTCTGGACCTGTAAGTCATGGTCTTCAAAAACTCTTTTCTTGCATAGGCTCCACTGGCACAGCTCAGGTGGTGGTTGATTGCCAAGTCAATGTCTGCTTTTGAGGAGAAAATGCTGCCATGGTAAGGAAAGTGTTCCACATTTTCAACATTTATGGAGGGCTGTATAGATGGCTGGTTGGGTAGTGGCTGATGTAGAACCTGTGTCTTTTTTATATTTAGCACAAGACCCAGGGCCATGTATGCCTTGGCAAAGGCACTCAAGATACGTTGGAGGACATCCTCAGAATGTGTTGCAAAGGCGTCATCCACATACTGAAACTCCATGATAGTGGTGGTGCTAACCTTGCTCTTGGCCTTGAACCAGCTGATGTTGAAGAGCCTGCCATCTCCTCTATAAATGATTGTAATCCCTTGTGGCAGGTCTTGACCAATGAGGTGAAGGATGGCACCAATGAAGATGGTAAAAAGGGTGGGCGCAATCACGCAACCCTGTTTGACCCCTGTCTCAACAGTGAAGGGCTCTGGCTTAGAGCCACTGCTGCTAAGCACTTTGTATGACATGCTGTCATGCAGTAGCCTCAGTATCCATATGTACTTGTCAGGGCAGCCATATCTTGTCATGTCTTGACAGTGTGCGCCAGAGAGCTTGGTGTTCTACTGTATCAAATGCCTTTGTCAAATCTATGAAAGGCAAGTACAAAGGTTGCCGTTGTTCACAACATTTTTCCTGTAATTGGCGTGCTATAAAGATCATGTCTGTGGTACCTCTGGTTGGGCGGAAGCCACACTGCAATTCAGGGAGTACTTCTTCAGACAGCGGAAGGAGTCAGTTGGCGAGGATATGTGCAAGAACTTTGCCTGTTGTTGACAAGAGGGAGATGCCTCTGTAATTGCTACAGTCTGCCGTGTCTCTCTTCTTGAATATAGTTACTATTCTCTCTGAACTCTGAGGGGAGTTGTTCCTTCTCCCAGACCTTCAAGAGCAGGGCATAAATGTGATACATAAGCTCTTGTCCACCTTTCAGGACTGGCGGTTTTGTTGTTTTTCAAGCTCTTGATGGCATCTTGCACCTCTATCACACTGGCAAGTTCTCCCATGTCTTGTCTCATGGGTCTCTGGGGGATTTTGTTGGTAGATTCTGGTCCTGCAATGTTGTTACGGTTGACAAGTTCTTGGAAGTGCTCTCTCCATCGGTCAATAGTCACTTTCTGGTCCTTTAGCAAATTTAGTTTTAGTTTTAGAGATGCCAGGAAATGCACCCCACACCAGAACAGAACCATCACAACCCATATTTTTACAGTGTGGCACCGATGGGGGTCTGTATGTCTGTCCCAACAAAATAAGACCAATCATAGCTCAGGCTGCTACGCAACATCAACAACACTTCCACACAGCATCAACACAGAGCTATCGCTAGCCATCTCAAGTTAGCAACACATTAGCAACATACATCAACATTAGCAACATATGTTAGCCAAGCTAATGTTAGCAACATTAGCAACATACGTTAGCAACATATGTTAGCAACGTTAGCAATGTTACACAATGTTAGTAACAGGCTGCAGTTCACTTTATGCGAGAATGCTTCTGTGTCTGAGCTAAAGATTGCACAGGGAAGCCACACCGTTATTATTATACTTGTTTTATTTTTTGACTCTGTACATGTAAACTGATTTTCTACTTCATCTTGTATCCTTTTGTTCTATTGCTTATACTTTAAATGTGTCATGTTGTTCAATGTTATACAGTACGCTTGTTAAGTGACAAACTAAGAAAAGTGGAACATATTTGTAGTCTGCAATAGGCCTACTGTGGACACACTATATGATTCTAGATGTCCGTTGAGACATTTGTTGTGTATACCTTTTAGAGCTGTGATATCATTCAGATGTTTCTCTCATTCCTGAGATAATGCATAATTTATGTGAATGCAACATCCTACTAGCATTCCATTGAAATGTAAATTCCCTTCAGGCCTCCATCCATAATGATGTCATTTGGGAATGAGCTTTATTTCCATATTGCAAATCATACAAATTCACCTTTAAGAATAAATGTATTTCTTAGAAACATGAAAGAAAGAAAGAAAGAAAGAAAGAAAGAAAGAAAGAAAGAAAGAAAGAAAGAAAAGATGGCACAGTATGGTCTACGGCCTCTTTTGAAGTGAAAGCCAAACAATATAAAGTATTAATAACCGTGGAATGAAAATCATTTTCCTGTTTCCACTCCATACACGTTGTATGCCCTTGAAATCAATCTGCATAATCTGTATTTACTCTCATCTGCTTCAAAACATCTCAACCTTCCTTATTTAGAAGGAAGATCTACAGTATTGTGAAGGAGTGGCCCACAGTGTAAATTAAAATCCAGTAGATGGTTCAACTGCTTTGCTTTAACAGGACATATTGCACTGCATGGTTTGGTCCAGGCTATAATAAGTAGGCATGACTTCTTAGTTGAAACCTACACATGTGTGAATCATGAATCTAGCTCAGAGATCACAGGCATGCTCTAAAGGCCTTTCAGTTCTAATCTGATGTTCTTTTTTAAACATGGCCTTTGATGTCCCTACAAAGTACCACTGGCCAGGCAAATTCTCACACAGTATCATGAGGGAACTTGAAAGGGAGTAACAAAGTCACATGGTTGTGCCCACATTATCTCTGCAGCTAAATCCCCCATATTCCTTTGTCCCACTGACAATCTGTTGTCTTAAAGATAGATATGGAAGAGCTGCTATGGAGCCAAGTTATAGTGATGAGTTGCCCTGTCATTAAAACAAAAGAGGAAAAGAGTTCCTCTCAGTATGATGAGTTGTTTTTTTCAGTCTCTTTGTTTTTAAGAACAAGTCAAAGCAGCTGCAATATATGATAATTTATTATCTGTTTACATTGTATTTTATCATAAAGGACATAAACAATATATTAAGAAATGTATGCTAGGTTTCCAGTCAGCATTTTAGCTAATATAGTATTGTAAGTATTGTGAGTTCTTGGAACTGGGAATCAATACCTCTGGTCCTAAGCTGGCCTCCTAAACCAATCTACTGTAAATACTTACTTTTAATGTAAACCTGAAGACCCTTTAAATGCCCTTACATTTTCATTGTTTGGGATCCAATAGTCCATTCTTTACTTTTACATTTTTTATTTAAATAAATAAAATGTAGTAAATCAAAAACAGCAGAACAGTAAATCAAATGTTAAAATGTTACATGACGGAATGGGTGGAATTATTAATAGATTGTTACAAATTGATTGTTAAATTGTTAAAAGGTTCAACCATGAAAGGTTATTTGAAGGGATTGAAATTTGTTGGTTGACCGAAGGGTCATCACCATTTCTCACAGGGTCATGGGGAAAGCAACAACTTTCAAAACCTCAAAACCGTCATGTTGGTTGTTCACAGAATAGAAATAAACAAGAGAGTGTAAGTGACCTATCTCAAACTCCACCCTCTTTTCTTGATCCTCCAATCACAACTGTTGCTGATCGGAGGATCAGGAAAAGAGAGCGGAGTTTGAGATAGGTCAATACTGTCTAGGTGTAGATTATAGATTTACTGTTCCTGATAAGATGTCCGATAGTTAGTGCTTGCCCTTCCTGTGGTTGAGGTGCCTCAGTCACGCTGAAAATGTTCACAAGTTCTTTGTGCACAGAAAGAAATAGCTTGGGGTTAATACTATATGAGTGTACACATAGGCACGCACATGTGCAAGCATGGACACAAACGCATGCACAATCACATGCGCACACACACACAAAGCATTTTGGAATGCAGAAGGTGCAGGTTTATACACCTGATGATGAAAGACTTTTGATTAAGGTTTTTAAGTCCAGCGCCACCAGTTGATGTTAATGGAAGGTGGTGATAGAAGGTGACCACTTGACAAGTCCCTTAAGTAAACCTTCACAGTAGGTCTTTAGCCTACGAGTGCTGGTATTTTTGCTTTTCCTAGCCCACTGCTCTCCCTCCCTAGCACAGACTTTAGTTCTAGAAAACAGTCATATAATAACAACAATGCATAAAAAACAATCATTAATCTTGGTTTCTGGAACAACAGTCTCCGTCTGAGGATAACCTATTGTTGTTATCATCAAGCAAGGATTCCGAGATGATGCTAATATGATGATCTCACAAAGAATCCTGTACCAAAGACACTAAATATTGGGGTATTAAATGAATAGTCAAATTTAATGATGCAAGGTTAAAGTGGGAGATGGAGAGAGGGGAGTTGTCATAGCCAAGTCAACATTAACTATGTGTACACGCCCTTTGAGCCCTTTCTCAAGTTGGACCTTTATTCCACTCGTGACATCATCCACACTGTTGCATACCTTTGATGCATTTTTCTCTCCACTCTAATTCGCAGCCACAGAAGATAAGAAGGACCCACGGCATACCAATGAGTGAGAAGAAAAGTACAGAAGAAAGAAAAGTGTGAAGGCAAAATAAACAGATTTCAAAGCGCTTTTATATCAAGACATCAAACATCCTGTGCGATGAAACAACATGCCGTGGCTCGCTTTAATTGACATATTGACAATCTCAAACTTAGGAGGAGGGAGGGCGAAAGAAGGATGCACAGAGGGAGGGAAGGGGAGGGATAGAGGGGTTCTGAATGAAAGGGAGAGCAGCCTAAACTACCAATAATGGCATGATAGAAGGGCTTAATTTTGCCTGACAGACGGCACTTTCATCAGATTGCATGCCTTGAACTCCACCTTGATTAATTATTAAATAAGGGGGCTTGCTCTTCAGCTTTGGCCCTCATTTGATGCTCCCGCAAATGTGTTTCTGCTGACAGATAGAGGCCTATTACTGGCCCCTGTTTACACATACCAAAATAGAAGAGTGGGCAAATACTGATACTGTACCCTCTTTTATACTTCCTCATTATAGTTTTGATGATGTTTGAGGCAGCCTCTGGGAGGTTTTCACTCTCAGATTTTAACATTACGCATTGACAGGCTATTCCCCCATTGTCCTTGTGCATTGTGTTCACTTATTCATTTACTGTGCTGATCTGAAACCAAGCGTTTCGTTTACTGCCACAAGGACAGTAATGATCATGACGCAACAGAGCATGCTAGGACAATGCATGGTCCTCGAGCTGGTCACATAAGGGAAGGTATTGATTTGGTTGCCAAGGAGGACCTACTGTAAGTCAGTGATGACGATAGATCTAAGACCTTGTTAGTCTGTTATATTTCTATACCAGGCACTTGTCAACAATGGCCCTCATTTGTGAAAAGAGAGTACACTCCAATCTGATCTTAAAATGGACGTACGCTCGTTCTCCCATGAAGGATGGCATTTAGCAATTTTAATTTGATCGCACTAAGTCTGGTCTGAGTGAGTGTGCGCTCATTTGAAGCAGTTCTGTGCGTGGTACAGATACAGAATGACAATATAAGCCAGCATTATTCATTGAGACTTGCCTGATAAGTCTATAAGAAGTAAATCTGTGGTTTCTTCAATCTCATATACGGATAATGATGTCATTTTTATTATCAGATGTGAAGCACCTCATAGACCGGCAATGTCACTACCTCACTCACTCCGTCACTCAGTCAGTCAGTCAGTCACTCATGGTTAGACACTCTGCCCCTAGTGGCAGCTCAAAGGCATGACACTTTGTGTAAGATCCATACAACAATGCTTTGCATTTGTGACATTATGTGTCCTTGTTTAAAAATCAATGCATTTGTTTACAAGGATACAGTGTACAAGGTTAATCATCGGCATGAAAAAGGAGAGGTGCAGATTGAACACATACGTATAGCAAACGGTGCAGGATTTCTCTTCAAACTATAATGTGAATCTGCCTTGGTGACTTAAAAAAATTGGAAGTCTACTTCCAACATGTGTGTTCATTGGAGGGCACTGCCAAATGTGGGTGTGTTTTGGTGCTATCGCGAATGTGCCTTTCACGTCGGGGTCTCTGCTCAAATTGAAACAGTATGAACGTATCATAAATCAAACGCAACAGGTTTCTTACGGTCATCTCAATGGTTGAATGTGCTGTGATTTCTATTATGACTGAATGGGGGCCAATGTGTGTGAGGCTGGGGATTTCTATCTTTGCACGTCAGTGAACTGAAAAACAGCATGTTGCATGTACGGTAGCATTGTTAACAGTCTTTACTGAAAGTGATGGGTACTGTTAGCAGCAAGCTAGCTAATTATCTTGTAGCTAGTGGTACCCATTGGTTAAGCCAAATAATTCTAACAAGCCATTTCAAGAATGACAAAAGTCTGCATATCATATGATTGTTTATGTAACAGTGACAGGAGATTTTCAACCTCATCTGTGGCTTTGTTTGTTTGACATATATGGAAAACAGCGTTAGCCGCCTAGCCACTAGTCAACCAGTGTGCAGGCATAACTACACTCCCTCTTCGCTTCCTTATGTACCACGTATTGTGTCAGGAAGTGCCCTTTATAATTCTCTCATAGGATCCTAATATTTGGCCTACCAGCAGAGGCTGCTAATGCCCATTGTGTGCTTTGACTGGATATATATGTGCACCTGCTTCAAATGCAATGAACAATGTTCCATGGCCTGAGCAGACCTTGAAGTTATGCAATGTTGATAGAAACCTCTATTGCATTGTAGATGCGGAGAGGCTGAATGATTTATGCATGCCTGTATGATTTTACATGCTTACCCTACCTCCAAATCAATCTTGCATGGGAAACAATATCCTTGCCCATCATTCAACAAAGCAAAACCCCATAATTTTCCTTTAATGGTTGAGGTCGTTTTTTTATGCACTGCAAATTCATCATCTTGGCCCTGTCTTGAGCCAAGATGAGGGGAATAATGGTGGGCTTTGGCATCTAGCTCTCCTTTTCCTCTCTCCTTTCCTTTGAACTGGGAGGACTCCGTGTGCGGCCTGCGTCTTTTCAGCTCATGTTGTTTGGATTGGGCATATCTGGCATAGCTGCGCTCTCGTTAATGCTTTCCTCCACTCAGCACATCTGGAGAACCTCCCGTGCACCTCTTCTGCTGTCTTGGACACCCCACGTGTACAGTATACACATACAGTATACACACATGAGTGTTCACACACACATGCGTGCTTACACGCAGACATATACATGTACACATACACGTACACACACATATATACACACACAAACAAATACGTCCAGAGTGGATCTGTCAAGCACATCACTAATATTTTCAAAACACCCCACTGATGCCAGGTCAGCCATCAAGAAAATTGGTCCACTCCCACAGGCAGCCTTTACTCCACTGAGTCCCTGAGGTCGTCTTCTGCTCGTAATTACTATTTCTCCACTACCTCCCACTTGGGATCTGTTGAGAAGAAAGAGGAGACATTAGGAGATATAAACAAGGGTTATTAGAATGAGAGGTAGTAGTATTCTGCAAAACCCTTTGATCTGGCCTTAAATAGATTGCTTCACTAAGTTCAATTTGGGACCGCTCGACACACAATAGCTCACTGTGTGGGTAGCTGAAGATGATCTAATCAAGGCTGCCTTCAGATGCTGGAGGGAGGAGATGAAGAGCAACCATAGAGGAAACATTGTCATCCATCACTTTTGATGTGAAAACACATGATGGCTTGTGCTTATCTGATTTATCTCCCAAATTAGTAACACTGACTGAAATGAAGCACATCAAACAAGATGGGGGCATTTTATCGCATTATACACACTCACACTACCTCTTTTGTCATCGCAGCGATAGCTGGCCAATTTGACCTATCTCAAACTCCGCCCTCTTTTCTTGATCCTCCAATCACAATTGTTGCTTTCCTTGGACAAGATAGGTCAATTTGATTCAGTTATGATAAACTGACCCGTCTGTGGGAATGGGTTCTGTGGTGTCTGAATGGAGTGTTCTTGGATGGCAGTAGTTTGCCCCTGGTGGTTAGAGTGACTGACCAGTAAGCAGAGAGTCTTAGGTACCATCCCTGTCAAAGTGTCCTTGAGCAAGACACTGAACCAGTACCTGCCCCAGGGGCACTGAAACTCGGCTGTGCCTCCGCTATGACCCCTCTGCTGAGATACTTGCATGTATGCATGTCTCAGAGGGACAACAGAAAAGACAATGTCCTTAAGGAAATTAATTAACTACCTCAAATTCAAAAGCAATGGTCTGTTGAATGGTTTATGTCATGCTATCTGTATAGTTATCTGCTCACACAGATAGACACTGTCACACACACACACACACACACACACACACACACACAGATTTTTCGCACAGTAATATTCAAACAAACTGGGTTACCAAAGACAATCGATGTCTCAGCAGCAATATTAAAAAACTCTACTACCCTGGTGCAAGTTCACATGACAAAGCCAAGCAGAGACACCGACTCGCACTATCCTCTTTCTATGGCACCGGGAACAAGACAGATTCTGAAATGCCACCCCATGACTTTTGGAGGAGCTAATCTATTCTATTTAATGTAGTTCAGAGGGGCCCTCGCTCTGCACTGAAGACACAAGGCGGGATTAGTCCCCATATAGCGGTGGCAAGATGAAAGGAGATAAACCACTTAGCCTGGTCCTTGAATGACTTTATATATTTATTTCTCCAACGTTTGAAAAGGGATTTAGCGGTGAAGACACTGAAGTCTCTGGAAGTTAATCTTTTTTCTCTTTCAAATAAGTTTTTTTTTTTTTTTTTTTTTTTTTGGTTTAAATTTTTTTTT
>OMKL01149001.1:0-14334 GCA_900302295.1 Parasudis fraserbrunneri | reverse complement strand
AGTCTCTGGCAATGTCAAGATGAAACTGCGGTTAGAATATGTATGCAAAATGGAACATAGATAAGTTAATGGTAATCACTGCAATGACGGATAACCATGGGTAAGAATAAACATGATAAATGGAACATGGATAACTTGGTGACCTCTGGTAATGACAGATGACCGAGGGTAAGAACACGCATGCAAAATGTTACATGGAGAACTTCATGATGTAGGAATGAACGTACCTTCGGGTTCCCAGAAAACATCTCAGGAGAGAGGGGTAGGAACTCCCAAAGGTATGGTTTTAAGGGGAAAAGAGGGGTGAAAGGCGAGATGGTAGTGCCGCATTGGGGAGTGGCCGTGAGGGATCTAACTGATTGATAGGCTCAAGACTGCTGCATAGCGGGAGAGGTTATTGCATAGGTGTGTGCCTGTAGGAGGGAGCAGGGAGACCGGTAGGAGCAGGTAACCTAGACCAGAGGTAAGGAGTTGTGTGTGCGGCATCGGTGCAGGCCTCCTCCTGAAATTCATTAATAATACCAAATGTACTGCAAAAAAAAAAAAAAAAAATCAATGTGTCATTGTCCAAATTATGGAGCCCCCTGTAGCTGAGAATTCAACATTCCCTTCACATTACCACACAGGCAACAGGCATGTGATTGAAAATAGTTTTATCTGATATTTGTTTTCTCATTCATTGTCCTTGCCTAGGTGAAACTGCACCACCCAAACAGTGATGATCTGGCCTTCCTCTATGGTACCATCCTCACAGATGGCAAAGATGCTTATTCCTCTGATCCAACTGCCAACATGTGTGTGTTTGCAGAAGCCCAGGTATTTGAGTTATCTGTTTTCCTAAGAAATAATTCCAATTCCAGCTTGTTATTTGGCACTTTGAAGAGAATGGTCAGCTAGATTTACACCAGTAAAAAAGAAGATATTCAACCTCACATTATGTGACCAAGGCGGGATACTTTTTCCATGTTTAGCCTGCAATTAAATGATTCTAGCCTTGTTTCGTCACAACAATTTACCACTCACATTTTGGTTCTTTTAAAAAATAAAATGTCTCCCAAAGCAGCAATGACTTTACTGAATGTCCAAGGTACTGAAATGACCCTGATTTCACTACCTTTCTGACCTCATCTGCCCCCGTTGAGAGCATCTTTAGTGAGCAGGGCATGAAATTAATCAATCCTAATATTCAACATGTCACCAGCCAATTTCATTTCTAAGCGTTCATGTTTTAGAATTATAATCATAATGATCAGCTTATACTTTGGCATACATAGAAATCAGAGCCTCTCATGGCCTCCCATCAGATGCTTTTGAAACAGTTCAGTCTTTTCATCACAGTCTATGGGTAAAAGCACAGTAAACCTCACCCTCATCTTGTATGACTATTATCCATTCCATTTTCATGGCAATGAAAATATTGAATTGGAGGTGTCTTATCTAGTGGGGGAGGGGGGATACAAAGTGGTAGTTCAAACAATGTCTTTATTTCCCCATGATACAGGTGGACAGAAGCCCCACAGGCTCTGGTGTTACAGCTCGTGTGGCTCTCCAGTATCACAAAGGCCTCATCCACCTCAACCAGACCAGGACCTTTCAGAGTGGGGCTACAGGGTCCCAGTTCACAGGAAAAGCTGTTGAGGTACCATTGTGGACATATATTTTTCCTGTCATAGATATTAAGTCACACAATAAACATTTAACTAGAAAACTAGTCAGAACACTCACCAAAAGTGAAACACACAGGCAATCTGAACAGCTGTGCTGGTATGAGATGTGTTCATCTGACAGTCTCCTTATGTTCACTGAGGAACTTTCTTCTTTCCATTGTCTTGATGTTCAGGAGACCACGTGTGGAGACTTCACGGCTGTGGTAGTGGAGGTAGCTGGCAGAGCGTTCTACACTGGCGTTTCACACTTTGTGCAAGAAGCTGATGACAACCTCACACATGGTTTTCTCCTCAAATGAGTAGTAGTTACAGAGTACAAGAGTAAGATGAGTAGAATGTTTCAAATTGTTGGGAGTTGTGGTCTGAAGCACTGTCAAATTATAGAAATTAATCTCAAAACGATTCAGCACAATTGATTCTTGTGGTAGGCCGATGCTATATACAGTAACACTACAATTTATCAGTCATACACTGATGCATGAACAGACAAGTTAACCCTTTAAAAGGGCTATTTTACCCATTTTAAGACAAATCATGGGAATCACCTTCCACACAGCTCCCTAACTTTTTCATAATATAGTTAACTTTATAACAACTTTTCATACATGGTTTGGGTCCCCACTGACTAACAAGAGTATTGCGAAACAAATAATTTCAACCACTGGTACAAGTGGTTCTTCGGTGGACTAAACTGACTCCTAGTTTGTGAGAAATCGGGTAGTTGACTATAATGGGTAGAAAATTCCTTTAAGGGGAACACAACCCATTTTACAACCCATTCTCTCTCCGATTTCTAGTTTTAGGAGAGTGGTGCATGTTCATAAATACTGATTGAACTGTCCTGTGACACAGGATGAACATATGTGAATTCTAAAAATGGGTGGTATTCCCCTTTAAGTGTTTTCCACTGTAAATTCCAGATATAACTGAAGGTCCTAAAATAAATGGCCACAACTGCAATCTACACTACATTCTAGCCCCAGTGAGCTGCTTTTCATTGGCAGATTTCAGTATGTCTTTCCACTGATTTTGATGTTCTAATTCTAAGATGTTGCTGCAAATCAAGCTTAAAAACTCACAAATAGTCATAACTTGATTTGACAGGAATATATCAAACAGATACTAGTGAAATGAGGTTTTGGGCTGTTCACTATTAGTTAATCTGGAGGGCTTGTATTTGTACAATTTAGAACAGCCTAAACAGTATGCTATCAGATGGAATCTGACTGTTAGAAGCCAAGCGGAAGCAATGATTCTGCATTTCAGGTCAGTTAAATAGCTGGGCCTGTGGCTTGTACTTGGTGAAAATAAACCATTTGTTGTGTTCCCTGATGGCTAACTGGTGCTTAATACAGGTCATGTCATTCTACAGGTGTAAAATTTCAAACAACTTCATTCGACCATTCTTAGACCAATGTGTTATGTTTATAAATTGGATAAATCAATCAATCAAATATAAACTGTAATTTGTGTTTATTTCAAATCAGTTTCACAGATTGGTGCAGTTGAATTCTGTCATTCACTCAAAGCTATGAGCCATCATTTCTGTTTGACACCTCTATTTCAAACATACAAATACAATATTGTATCAGGTTTTAATTAAAAAGTATCAACAAAAAATTCAGAGCAGTTTTTGCTTTTAGATAAACAACCAGAATTATATATATATATAAAATAAAAATAAAAAAGGTAATCCGTGACCCATTATCAGGGTAATCCATGATGGTGCATGGCATGCTCTCAACTGTTTTTGCATCAGGTTAAACTGGCATGGTCCAGCCTCTCGAGTAGTAGTCCTGTGCAACCCTGACTGCACTGGAACCATGTCATGCACAGAACCGTTCAACCCCAGAGGACTTCACTTGAACAGCCCATGAAACAAGCACAGGCAGTAATGAAACAACGTCCTCTTCTTCCCCATTCCACTGATGCCACAAGCCTCAGTCTATTTCAGCTCTAGAAAGGTCTGTGTTGTCCAGAGAATTGGCCTATGTACCTGCAGCATGTGGAAAGAGAAGGGTTGTGAGAAATAACTTTTCAGCAAGCCATGAACAGGCCTGGATGGGGCAGTTCTCTTTGTCCAATTAAAAGTAACAGTTTTGAGTAGTTACCACAGTGAACATTAATTTGGACTGGAACGTTGAGGTCAGGATTAGGAGGAGGTAGATTATAGATTATTTGACCAATGCTCATGGGTATTATTCAGATTCCCATTAGTTATTACCAAGGTAACAACGCTGTTGAAGACTGTGTGCTGAAATGCTTCGTTTTTTTTGTTTCCTGCCCATGCAATAAAATTACTATATGGACATTTTCCATGTGTGCTGGTAATTCCTTCCATTGTGTGCTCATCAAGGCTGTGCACCCGCTAAGAGACTGTTTGAAAATGTTTGAATTGTGCTGGCACCCACCTCAATCTACATTACCAAGGTTAACAGCCATTCTTCTTGGGGCCCATATGAAACATTAACAATATCACAATTAATATTAAAGGGGAATCCCTCTCTGGGTCTCTCTAGAGTTTAATGTTCTTCTGTGGTAGACTTCCCCTTTAAGGGTAAACTGACCCCCTGAGATTTGACTGTTATTATAACTGACCTCAGGGTGTTTTGGGCCCGGTTGTCGGTGGAACCTCTGGTGGTTCTGCCTGTTCTGGGAGGGCAGGGTTAGAGTTTGATGGGCTCTCTTCCCTCCTCTCCCCTGACAAGAAGTCGTGGATGGCTGTCTCGATGTGTGGTCGAAAGGTGTGATTCAGCTTAGGGTCTACCACCTGAGTGATGATCCTGTCCACACCTGACTCCAGCATGCCCGATCTGAACACACACAAACACACACATAAACAATGCTATAATATCCAGAAGTAGAGAGACGAGCAGAAATGAAGATATTTGTCAAATTGAACTTGATGCTCACTGTACAACACTTTGCCTCAGCCCGTTTCTCACTTGGTTCTTGTTGATAGATGGGTTCCATTCTTGCGTGTTCAGGTGCGAGGAGACAAAGTTGTCTACTTTCTGTCGCAGATTCTGGTAGGCAGGCTAATGATGACATAAGTTAATACGTTATTTAAACACAATCACTCAGCACAGTCACACTAATAATAGCTGCAATTAACAACCTAGATTAATTGTCAGGTACTAACAAAAGAAACGTCTGTTTTTATATTTGGCAATATTTGCCGTGCATAGGCTTAGCCGAGAAGCTAGCTAGCTAAGTTAGGCTAACATTACCTTTGTATCCACGTCTGCCAGACAGTCTCTGCGGAACTCATCGAAAAGCCCTTGATTCTTCAGATGCTCTACAATCATAGCAATGAGCTGCGGGTCACCGGGAGGAAGGTTCGATATACTGGCGTTACCACTACTGCCCTCTGCCATGCTGAGATGAATGCGATTTGATTTGAGTGATTAGCTAGTTAGTTAGTTAGCTTGCTGGGCACCAGGCCCTGCTAAGTGTAAGCGTTTGTTTGCAAGCAGTGGCGGAACTTGCCCCTTCTTCTTCTCTACATATTTTCGGTAAACCGGAAGGCGGCGATCCATCTACTGCCCAGTTGTTGCTAAGCTGCAAGGCAGTGTTGTCTGGTGTTGTCCTCCAGACAGGCCAGTCAGACATGTCAACAAGTCTTCAGCAACTGCTGTCTGCTAGCTATCGATTTACAATTGCATTCACTTGATCAACAGTGAGCAACAAATGCAGGTAACGTTATTGTAACGTTAATACATTGTGCTAGCTGGGATTAGCTACGTTTTCTTCCGACAAAATAGCGTCACAGTTAAAGTTAATGTTAATTAGCTAACGTTATCCAGTTTAGCTGCTTTAAGTTCTTCCACGGTAGCTAAGCTAACTAACGTTAGCTAGCTACTTAATGGTAGTTCTAGCTGGCTAACGTTAATTCCTCAGTCATTTAGCAAGTCAACCATAATTGGCTAGTTTTGTTGTTTAGTAACTGCGTCTGTGCTGTGTAAAGTAACGTGTGGCGGGTAACGTTAACTTAACTTTGATTAACGTTACATAGCTCGTATCGTTAACGTTAATCTTATTCGGTAAGTAACTAGCTAACGTAGGTAACATACCAAGCAAACGTTGATCTTGCTATCAACAGAGACGAGCTTTCCACCTAATGTGTGTTGATTAACTATAATATCTAATGTTACGTTATGTCAGCAGTAACATTTAACGTTACCACTCTGTCAACAGCTGTCAGAGAGGCCAGCCAGGGATGTGAAAAGGAGAAGCTGACATTGCTTCGGCCTTCCTTAATAACGCTACAACTTGCCTTGTTGATTAGCAAGCCTTAACGTTAGGAGTAACGTTATTGTATAACGGATAAACCACAGCCACAGAAGTATCCAGGTGCTATGATGGCCGTGGCCAATGCCACCAAGACGTCATGGCGGTTACGTGAGTATTGTCTTTTCACTGACCCAGTCCGTCTGGTTGGGCCGATGAGGCCTAATTTAAATGCAAACAAACAACAACAACAACGCCAGGTTTCTATTTTGCAGACGAGCTTGTGGCCCATTCCAGCAATGTGTCCTGTCTGGCTCTGGGGAAGAGCTCAGGTCGTCTACTGGCCACTGGAGGGGAAGACTGCAGAGTCAACATCTGGGGTGTCAGCAAACCCAATTGTATCATGGTATGGCCCACACACAACAGCATGGTATGAGTAGCTGTAGCTGTATGTTACTCTGTTCTGTCACTACACATGAGCTTCTCCATCTCCCTCAGAGTTTGACAGGTCACAATAACCCAGTGGAATGTGTGCAGTTCAGTTGCTCAGAGGAGCAGGTAGTCGCTGGCTCACAGTCTGGCTCTCTGCGCGTCTGGGATTTGGAGGCTGCTAAGAGTGAGACTGATTTTCTTCTTAATTTTTATGTGTGTAACCTCTGTTCACTTGACTTTGTCAAGGTCCTTTTGGGGGGGACGAGATTCTAAAAGTTGCATGATGGTTTCTCAAAACTTTCCTCAGTCTTACGGACTTTGATGGGACACAAGGCCAATATTTCCAGTCTGGACTTCCATCCATTTGGGGAATACTTGGCTTCAGGCTCTATGGACACAAACATCAAGGTGTGTGTGTGTGTGTGTGTGTGTGTGTGTGTGTGTGTGTGTGTGTTCATGACTCTAGTATTTTTTTTATTTTTGTTTTGCCCCACTCAAAATTACTTTGTTTTTCAGCTATGGGATGTGCGGAGAAAGGGGTGTGTGTTCAGATATAAGGTAGGTGTTATCTGTGTGTGTGCTTGTGTTTGTACAAGATGGTCCTGTGTAGCTCAATTCTTGGTAGAGCAAGACATTAATGTTGCCAGTTTTGGGGATTTGTTTCCTACTGGTGCAAGGTGCTTTAGATGAAAGCATTCACCTGGGTAGCCTGGTGGTTAGACAGACTATTTGAAACTGAAATGTCACAGGTTTGACTCCCCATGACAGCCAAATCTTTCCATCCCTGTGGAGGTGTCTTTGAGCAAGACATTGAACCCCTACTTGCTCTAGGTTTGCCTTAAACGGCTGACACTTCACTCTGACCTCAGGGGGATATACAAAGAAATACATTTTACTAATTAAACTGTGTGTAATATGGACATGTGAGTGCTCAGAATTCAAATCAAAATGGCAAATGGCCAGACATTTACTCATAAGAGGAGGAATTGCTTTCATACTAATTTGAATGTGTAAAGTACAAAGACAACTGGTATTTCAATAGACTTTCTATAATGCAGGGTTAGTTGGCTATAAAAAACACAGGTCAGATATGGATGATTCGGATCCTATTTAAAGGAGCACTTGTTGCAAGACCAAACATTTTAGTCTCATAGTCAGTAGCTTGGCACTCTGCTACCCTTCTTAGCAGCAGCAATGGGTCTCCTAATTTAAGCTAATGCTTTGTGTGTGTGTAGTTGTGTGTGTGTGACAGACAGAAGGACTAAGCCTAGGGATTAATGACAAAGAATACTTACAAACACCCACTGCCTATCTGTCTAGCTGGGTGGCAAACAATGGGATGAGGCTGATGGCCAAGAGCCTGTGCACTGCATGGGACTGTCTGGGGCATAAACAAGGCTTGGCCAAAATAAAGGAGATGCCAAGATAACGTCTTCCCTCAGTCAAGGGCTCTCTCTGGTGGTTCTCTAATGTAGGGATGTGTTTCCAGACATGTTTTGGTCTATCCACTTTTTTAATACATTTTAAGTAGTTGTAGCAATAATAACACAAAATGGATTGACAACGATACCTTTGTATTGATTGATTTATTGATTTACTTTACAATGTAACACGTGCTGGCGTCATGATATTGAAAAGTACATTTTTTAAACTTGAAAGTTTGTCGCCAAGTCTAAGCATGTGAACACGAGGACAAGTTGTTCTCGGCAGGCCACTGTCACAGGCAGACCCCTCACAGGTCCAGCAATGAAATAACAATATATACTTTTTGTTACTTTATGTATCCTATATTTACAGTATTTATACAGGCTGCAAATGTGAGAGGACATGAATTACACACATTTTTATTTTTTGAATGACCCACATATGAGGCTATCAGAGAATTTAATTTCTCAATAAATCAGACACATCAAGGTGAATGAGAGCATATAGCTCACTTTTGTTTGTTTCACTTTTGAGTCCAAATGCTCTGCCAGGAAAGCAGATTGCTTCCAGCAGTTAGGCAGAGTACTGCATTTTGTTGACATTAATTGCGGGAGTTTGTAACAATGATGCTGTTATGACACCATGTATTTGTATGCTGTTATACGTCTTGATGTGCAACCTGCCTTGGGTGGCAACAGTGAAGCCAGTCACCCCAGAGCTTTCAGACTACAAGAAGGAAAAAAAGTATTTCAATAATCAGTAATCATATTTTGCCCAATAATGGCTTTATTCTAACTATTTTTTGGGGAAAATTGACAGCCTTTTACAGAGCCACCAGAACCCTAGATTGCAGGAAGATGTTTAATGTTGGTGTTGCCTTTGTTCTGGCCATACCTTACTCCTCAAACATCTTCTAAAGATGGATGTACATGCATCTTTGTTTCTGAAGGGTCACACACAAGCAGTGAGATGTCTGGCTTTCACACCAGATGGGAAATGGTTGGCATCTGGTAGTGATGACAACACCATTAAGGTAACTTCTGCAATTCTTCATTCCTAAAGTATCACTTTGTTCTGTTGCCTCGTGCCTGTGAAACATTACGGTAGCCTATAGCACATAACACATGCTCGACAATGGTTGACATGTCAGATGAACGGAGAAGTCAGTAGTCATTCATCTTTTCCCTGCCTCCTCCAGCTGTGGGACCTGACTGCAGGGAAGATGATCACAGAGTTCACTGCTCACACAGGAGCAGTCAACATTGTCCAGTTCCACCCCAGCGAGTATTTGCTGGCATCTGGCAGTTCAGACAGGTATAACGCACACCGACATGTGTACCACCAGAATAGCTCACTTTCCTCACTAATATGCTTTTGTTTGTATAATACAGGACAATCAAACTGTGGGACTTGGAGAAGTTCAAGATGATTGGCTCCTCTGAGGGAGAGACAGGACCAGTAAGGTGTGTACTACACCGCTTTGTCTTTCCATTGATAAAGAACCATTCGTTGCCCTCCAGAATTCTTTGCATCTTTAAAGATCAGCCCCAAACACAGTTCAGCAACACAAGTAAAGAGTTGTATTTATTATTATTATTATTATTATTATTATTATATATATATTTTTTTTTAATTTTTTTTTTAGCTCAGACAAAGTAGAAAATGATTTGAGATCTGTGGTATATTTCTGTTGAGATGGCCTAACACCCTTTTACTGTTGCCTTTCTCTTGAATGGATTTACAACTGGCTGCTCATGTATACATCCAGTTTGGCAGTTGGTCTGAGGTTCTAGTTGCAGTTCCCCCCCTAGAGGTCAACAGAAAAACAACCACAAGAAATCTACCCTAAAATGTGCCATTTTCAATTTGGATGTAAAGTGATATTTTAAATCATAAAATGAAAATTAATCATACAATTATGATTTCATTTTAATATAATCCATAAGTAAGTCCCAATGCTTTGATATTTCATTAGTTAATCATGTCATCTACCATACACCAGATATAATATTTGCTAATCCTGAAGATGCCAAAAAAAATGATTCATTAATTTGGGATTCATTCAAAAGCAAGATGGTGCCAATGAGCCTTTTATAGAGTTTTACAAAGAAATGCACCATGAGTCTAGTGATCTAGATGAGCCATATTTGAAATATTTATATACAATGTAAGACAAATGTACACAATAATTGTGACCACTGCCTTTTGTAGAATAAAGGTTATCACACATGAGAATAACCATTTCAAATTTACAGTAGAACATAATTTTATAAAAACTTTGAGCACGTAATATGGCTTATTACTTGTGTTATTTCTTTTAATTCCTCAAATTTTATGTTGTCTCATCTTTATCAAGGGCACTGGTACTTCTGGAGGTCAGCCACATATCACTAGCATACCATTAAATGGAAGTAACCATCTCTCTTTCTCCCTGCACCTCTGTCCCTGCTGTGTCCTGTAGATGTATAGCGTTCAGTCCAGATGGCTGCTGTCTGTACAGTGGGGCGCTGGACTCCCTGCGTGTGTACGGCTGGGAGCCAGACCGCTGCTTTGACATGGTGCCAGTGGGCTGGGGCAAGGTGGCAGACCTGGCCATCTGCAACCATCAGCTGGTGTGTATAAAAGGGCCATCAGTGGTTTCATAAGCACCAGTAATACAGCTACTGTTATGCTGAGTAACTCACCCGTTCTGGCCTTTTAGCTAGGTATCTGTACTTCCTCTTTCCACTCTTCTTTCTGTTTAATATACTGTCCTTAATGTCTCTTATTTTTTCCTCTGATATCCATTTACAATCGCTCATTTAATCCCTTCTCTCTCTCTCTCTTTCTCGCTCCCTTTCCTCTGCAATCTTCTGCAGATCGGCGTATCGTACCATTTGACCAACGTGTCCTCCTATGTGGTTGATCTCGCGCGGGTGAAGAAGTGTGGCGGCTCGGTGATCCAGGGGGTTATCCAGGATGACCAGCCACTCACAGAACCCTCCCCCAAAGGATCCACGCTGAGACGCAACTACGAGCGACCCACAACCACATGCAGCGCTCAGAGGTACAGAGCTTTTACATGGGCTATCCTGCAGCCATTTATTAACGCCACGTTGGGGGGATGTCTTTATCACTGAAATACTCCTAGGGATACAAAAACACAGACCAAAGCACAGTACATACAGAGTTAACAAACATCCATGTCTATCTGTGCACACTGAAAGGATGAGGCAGGTAAAATTCTACTGTATTCATTCCACAATCTCATCGCACCGGGAACAAACGGCTGTTTAAACCCTCCTGTAGACATTCAGGGAAGTGTAAACCTGTTGCTGAAACAGCATCGTCAGTATATTGTGCAGTGGATATACGCTGTATTGTCCAGTATAATATGAACTTTACATATGACTCTCTGATTGTACGGTTCTGTCTGTGACTCTTTCTTTATAAGCCCACCCAACAGGTTGGAATCCTTTCAGTTGATTTCCTGTGGGCAGAACTGAGAAGAGTACTAAACAGAATGCCATTGTAAAAAATCAGAAGCTAGAAATGTATCAGTGGACAAATACTGGTGCTGTCTGTGCGGCCACCAGGGTGAAGCAAAGTTCAGAGGCCGACCGCCGCAGCCCAGAGGGTGAGAGGCGCAGCCCCAGCAGTGAGGATGAGAAAGACGAAAAGGAGTCTTCTGCTGAGATCCGCAATGCCGAGGACTACAAAGAGATCTTTCAGCCGAAGAATGCTATCTGTAGGTTTACTCAAATAGAAATGTCCTATCCCTAAGCTCTAAAGCGTGGTCCACCATATGGACTTCAGAACATTTCTATGTTTGATTGCGTGTTTTCTCATCATGCTGTGGTGTTCAAGTCGGCCCTGATCGCATCTCTCTCCCCTCTCCCACCCAGCTCGGACCCCTCCCAAGACGAGTGAGCCCTTCCCTGCCCCCCTGGAGGATGGTAGGTGGATCAGAGCTCCATATGTCCATACGCTCTTTAACACATGATCATTTTTAGCAGTAACACATGAGGAATACATTGCTTCTGCAGTGATCTCTTACAAATAGACCTATTTCACATTGCCAGGGCTATGTAAACAGAATGTCATGTAAAGGGGTTCGCTGGTCGAAATGAACAGAGATTTCACTATTCTTTTTAATGTTATTTGTTTCAGTAAGAACAAATGGCATTTACCCCCCTTCCACAGCAAAATGAGTTTTATTTTCATATTTAAGTAAAAGTGGAATAGGACAATTGAAGAAGGACATTTTTCATGTCTCACCTTTCCTGCTGTCTCCATCCTGTGTTTTAGAGAGCTTTGTGGTGAGAGCCAGCCAGGCTCTGGATGTTGTGACTCCTATGCCTGACAAGCAGCAGGTTGGTGTATACTCTCTGTGTCTTGAGAAAACAGATTTCTTAGATTTGTTTTTGTGAAACCTTTAGTTCTATGAAACGGTTTGTGATGATGCTTTAGCTTTCAGTGTTTTCTACATACATATCTATTCAGAGCTGTTATGTTGAAATGTGCATGGGTGTTGTGGTCCTGTCTGTCCACAGCCCGGCCTGTTGATGAATCCTCCAGTGGCTTCATCCACTCCGGTCCTGAGGGTCGAGCCCACTGTGGTCTCCTCTGCACCTCGCCCCATCCCCATCCCCACGGCAACCACCTCAGCCAGCCGACCAGTGGTGTCTAACCCTCCTGCCCCACGCCAGGCGCCCCAGGCTGCTGTTGCGGTTGCCAAGGCCAAGCCACAGCCTAATGTCATCCTCTCCACCAGGAATGAACCAATAGGGCTCAACGTAGGAGATTTCCTACCCGTGAGTATAGAGTTTCAGTGTGGAATGTTTACTGCATTGCTAGGCAATAATATTGACTCCACATCTTTTTTTCAATCAACAACAGTCAGCCAGGACGGAACTTCTACACTCTCCGTGCTATAGTGACAGCTGACTGGATATCAATTGTAGTCCGATTGCAAACAGTGTTTTTATTTATTTATTTATTTATTCTTTTTTATTGTTGGCAAGTTGAAACTAAACACATACACACACACACACACATACACACACACACACACACACACACACTAAAGCTGTCTCCCTCTCCCTGACTCTTGGCCAGTCTGCGCGGAACAACCGTCCCAGTGCCCTGGGGGATGAAGAGGCCATGTCCCAGATCAGGAAAGGCCATGACACCATGTGCGTGATGCTGACCAGCCGACAGAAGAACCTCGACGCCGTCAGAGCCGTATGGGGCAGCGGGGATGTCAAGGCAAGGCTAGAACAGCAAATGCTCTCTCTGCACTCTGTTGATCGTGGCTGATGAACTCCGCGTTCTGTGATCAGTATTCCTGCTGAGTGATGTGAGTTTGTTGATGTTTTTGTCTTTTGTTTCTATAGGCCTCCCTGGACACTGCTGTGTCCATGAATGATCTGTCAATCGTCGTAGACATCCTCAACATTGTCAACCTTAAACCGTAAGGGGTCTACACGCACGCACACACACACACACACACACACACACACACACCTTGTATTACTTACCCGAATGGTATAATTTATCCACAGTGTGGTTGTCATTTGACCCTGTAATTCTGTTTCTCTGTTTCAGGTCGCTATGGAAACTGGGACTGTGTACGTCGATCCTGCCTCAGATAGAAGAGTTACTACAGAGCAAATACGAGAGGTGAGGTGTTTGAAATTGACCCTTCGGTTATGTTTAGATCCTTTGAAATTGTTGCTAGCTTGAATGATATCAGATAGAAGAGTTATCAGTGATTTGTAGAATTTTGGGGAAACATAGTCTTCAGTAACCCATGGCTAACTGAACTGAATTTTTTGAATTGATCAGTGCATTTATATAGCGCTTTTCTAGAAACTCAAAGCGCTGCCTCCTTCACCACCACTGTGTAGCACCCAACCTTGGGCTACGCAGGCTCAACAACTGCCATTTTACTGGCACACTACACAATGACTCAAAGGCTCAGGAGACAAGGATTGCTCAGGAGACACGGACTGATATTAGTCAATTAAGGGGGGGAGGGATGATTAGGTGGCCTTGATGTCAGGGACCTGATTGGGACTTTGGCCAGGAACGTCGGGGAACCCCCTACTCTTTACGACAGGCGACCTGGGTTCTTGAATGACCGAATTCAGTCGGGACCTCGGTTTAACGTGTCATCCGAAAGACGGCACTCGCAACTGTACGGTGTCCCTATCACCATAACAGGGGCATTGTTACTGACAGATCCAGAGGACAGAGCGCTCCCTGCTGGACACTGATCATAGGACTAGTGTCCTCATATAGACTTTAGTGCTCCCAAAAGAGACACACTCTCTATAGGGGGTTTATACACAGACAAGAGTCAGGCCCCAAGTCCCCTCAATGGCCTCCTTTACAGCCACAATGTACAGAGCCCTCCCACACGGCAAACTGACATATAAAAAATGTTGGATCGATGTTGAAGCATCAACGTTAATATAAATTTAATCAACGTTGAAATTTAGCATTAAAAAAAAGAGGCTGTCAACATGAATTCAACGTTGATTCATTGTTGATTCAAAACAGAATTTTCAACCTCGACCAAAAACGACGATTCTGATGT
>OMKL01149000.1:0-10378 GCA_900302295.1 Parasudis fraserbrunneri | reverse complement strand
AAAGATACACCACCGCATTCATACAGGAGAGAAACCTTACAAATGTGACTTCTGCGGTAAATGCTTCAGCCAGATAGGAGATTTAAAGCTACATCAGCGCATTCATACAGGCGAGAAACCTTACAAATGTGACCAGTGTGAGAAATGCTTCAGCCAGTTGAGACATTTAAAGGCACATCAGCGCATTCATACAGGTGAGAAACCATATCATTGTGAACAGTGTGGTAAATGCTTTACCCATTTAAATACTTTGAAGGTACATCAGCGCATTCATACAGGAGAGAAACCTTACAAATGTGACCAGTGTGGTAAAAGCTTTAGTCGATCAAATGAAGTAAAGATACATCAGCAAATTCATAAAGGAGAGAAATCTTACAAATGTGACCAGTGTGGTAAAGGCTTCAGCCAGTTAGGATATCTAAAGTCACATCAGCGCATTCATACAGGAGAGAAACCTTACAAATGTGACCAGTGTGGTAAATGCTTCAGTCAGTCAAGTTACTTGAAGATACATCAGCGCAGTCATACAGGAGAGAAACCATATCATTGTGACCAGTGTGATAAAAGCTTCAGCAAGTTAGGAGAATTAAAGAAACATCAGGTCATTCATACAGGTGAGTAACCTTACAAATAAAAAAAAATAAAAAATAGCGGGGCGACAGTGGCTCAGGAGGTAGAGCTGGTTCCCGGTTCGATCCCCAGCTCCTCCTGGCAGCGCGTCGAAGTGTCCTTGAGCAAGACACTTAACCCCTAATTGCTCCCGAAGAAGCAGGTTGGCACCTGGCATAAGTTGAAAAGCGCTTTGGATAAAAGCGTTATATAAATGCAGGCCAATTACCATTTACAAATGTGATCAATGTGTAAACTCTTCATTAGACCAAGTGAATTAAAAGATAAATAAGCACATTCATACAGGTGAGTGACCTTACAAATGTGACCAGTGTGTAAATTCTTCATTAGACCAAGTGAATTAAAGACACATAAGCACATTCACACAGGACATAAACCTTACAAATGTGACCAGTGTGGTACATGCTACAGTGGATCAGGAACATTGAAGATTCATACAAGCACACCTCACACTACAGACACACATGTACTCACAGAGACAGATGAAGACTGCAGACTGAAGCTGTTGTCTCTGCCAAATGTATTCAAAATAATGTCATACTTCAAGTATGATAGATCTTCATGTCCGTAATTTTGAGTTATGCCTATGTAGGCTTGCGTTTCTGTATCTGTTGAGTCCTGTCAGAGTGTTATTATATAGACCTATGTTTCTATATCTGTTTAGTAGAAATGTCGAGTATTATTGCCAGAAATGGTAATGAATTAAAATTTGATTCTTTGTTAAAGAATTGGAAACCTGGTGTCTGTCTCGTGTTATTCTCTTTTAAGCAGAAATGTTATTTCTACAGCAGAGTACCTTGAAAATAAATGGCACCAAAACATTAGGATCTATAATGTGAAAGACTGACTCAAGTCTTAGTTACAGGAAGAGCTTTGGGAAGACTCTTTTATTCGTGAGCGACCGGGCCTCTGGAAAGAAAAGATTTCCTGCAAACTGATCTGACGCAAGGAGACTGGTAGCAAACCTTGTAGTACTTTCATGTGTCTTTTTAAATGAGGAAAAGCATGTGTTGGAACACTGCATGGGGGCAACAACAAAAAAAAAGCTGGCATATCGACACTTCAACCAAGATGACACAACTAATTTGCAAGCTCGGTGCAATGGATACAGAATGGTGTGGAAACATCAAGGAGGAAAGGTGTTTGATCACATATCAAGTATGCAGGAAAATAACTGGAGAGGATAATTGCAATTCCATTGCATAAGGGAGGAGTGATCTCAATAACTATCCACCGATCTCCAAATTGTCCTGTCTAGCAAAAATACCGTCATCGTTGGTAAATGATCAACTCGAGGCATTTGTCTCCAGATACTCAGTGCTGAGACCTTATCAATATGGCTTCAGGCTGAGTACAGCATCATCTCTTTTATTGCTTTAGTTTTGAATGATATATCTGCTGTGGACAACAGGAAACACTGCACTGCTCTTTCATAGATCTCTCAAAAGCTTTTGACACAGTTGGTTGTTCCCGGTTTTGATTCAAATGCCTGTGAATGGTTTCAGAACTACACATCTGATAAACATCACTGTGAAAATGTCCACATTTTTGTATGAAACCCAGTACTGGGTTTGAAGAGTCCACTAGTAGTTGGGGCGTCGTCTGGTGATCTGAAGGTTCCCGGTTCAATCCCCGGCTCCTCCCGGCAGCGTGTCGGAAGTGTCCTTGAGCAAGACATCTAACCCCTAACAGCTCCCAACAAGCAGGTTGGCACCTTGCATGGTTGCCTCCGCTGTCAGTGAGTGAATGGGTGAGTGTGAGGCATAAGTTGTAAAGCGCTTTGGATAAAAGCACTACATAAATGCAGTCCATTTACCATTTAGTTGAGCCATGTGAAAGAGCATCCAGAAGGTTTGAAAGGATTTAACTAGCTCCTGTTTCTGTTTTGATCCAGCTCAGCTCTGGGTTTGTTCCCTTCCAGTGTTTAATCAATGTAGACATTTCAAATGATAGATTGTATAGTCTTACATTAGGGAGAGCTAGAAGTCCTATGTCCGTTGGTCACCACATTTTCTTTATATCGATCCTTGGTCTCATCCCATAAAAAGTCTTTGATAATTCTATCAAATTGCTGAAACAACCGTAGCATTATACTACCAGATAACATTGTGGAAACTTAATTGAATTGTGGGGCCACCACCATTTTAATGACATTCATTTTTTCCCCATAGAGTAAGCTTCAATTGTGCCCATTTATCCAGGTTCATTTTTATCTTCTGGTTCCATATTTGAACGCATTATTTCATCCAAATTTGGATTTAGTTGAATACCCAAGTATTTCATACCTGAAGGTATCCATTTGAAGGCAAGGTCCAATGTTGAGTTTTTATATAACAAAAGGGAGTCCCCCAAGATTCAATATTAGGTCCAGTCCTGTTCACTATATGAATATTGTTTCTACTTTAAATACCCGTCATGTCCATCTTTATGTGGATTAAATGATTCTGTATTTTCCTGACTCTCTACAACTAGCTGTTGAGAACCTGCAAATTTCCTTCGACGCTCTGCAAGGTGCTTTTATCGATCTCAAATTGGCATTGAAGGCACATAAAACAAGGTTTATCGTTTTCTAGAGCCATTGACTACAATGACCTGCATATTTCCGGTGTAAATGGATCCAACATTGGGAGAGTTACAGAATACAGATATCTTGGCATCTGGCTAGCTGAGAAATGTACATTTAAATACCAAGTAGATAACCTCATCAGTACATTGTGGCACATAATCGGCTTCTTGAACAGGAACAGATCCAGTTTTCCTATGGTTAGCAGGAAAAGGACTGTCGAAGCTGTATTTCTGTCAAGTGTTGGAGTATAATGATGTGATTTATAGACACGCAGCAGTTTCCAACCTTAAACCACTGTACTCAGTATATAATTCTGCCCTCAGATCTATTAATGGTGATGTTGTTTATGGTACCCACCACTGTTTCCTGTATGAAAATGTCAGTTGGCGTTCTTGGTCAGAGAGACGTGATAAACACAGGTATTTGTTTAGCTACAAAGCTCTTATTGGAAAATGACCACCTTCTATGACGACATTATTACACTGGACTTTCTGACCCTCTCAAACCCGCTCCGATGACTGGCTTGTGCTCCAGGTTCCTTGAGTTGGGGCTGAACTTGGAAGCACTTGCTCTGGATTACCATTTAAAAGGGAGCCCATTTTCATTACAGAAGATACAAAATGTGCAGCTTTCGATGGCTTTAAGGCGTGAATTGGACACGAATATGATATAATCCTCTCGATGCTTCATAGGAGCCGGTCGAAAGTATGTAAACGTGTCAATGGTTTAGACATTTGGTTAAACCTCTGAGAACATAGAGAACAGTGTCCGTGACTAAACAGTGATGAGATGGGAATTATAGGCTTGGTCAAGAAACAACAGAAACAAGGATAATAACAGGTTGTCTTAGGTCATATCAAGATTATATGATTTTTATTTTCGGCGTAAATTGTACAGTGTATGATTTCCTTTTTCAGTGAAGCAGTGTCGAAATATCCAGGAGGAAAGGATTTCTTCTGCTGACTCAACTGGGTCATCAGTAGCTTTCCTCCTCCTCTCCATGTATTAGCCCCATTCGGACGACATGTTGAGATTTTGCGCAATGACTCCGTTTTCTCCGTGCTAGCAGATCTGGATCCTCAAAAGGATTTACGCTGATCTGCCAATCTTCATTAGACTGCCTTTAATGTTAGTACTCCAGATACATGGAACGATAAACAATGCATCTTAAAGATCAATACTCATAACCAGGGGACATTTTAGAACCATGAGCACAAACCTCCTCATATCTTTATGCAATTGTTTTAACATATTATTTTCTATAATATATATGTATACATACCATATTATAGCTATACTGTATAGTAACTTACTATACTGTGAATTTCTCCAGACCTCTCTTGGCAGAGCCTGAGGTGTGGCCAGTAATAGCAACCCCTCTCCTAGCCCCACTCAACTCCAACCCACACATCAGACCAAAACAAAAAATGTAAACAAAGTGCAATACCAAGAGGAGCACTTTTGCCTAGAGGTCGCTGTTTGATGGCATTACATATTCTAGAGGCATAACATCTGTCACTGCCGGTATACAAAGAACTATACTGATGATGTGACTTTTGAAGGCTTTTACTTTGCCCAGTGTGCAATACTATCAGAGTATTCCTGTAGACTCTTTCATTTAAACATTCGGTATGTCACTTGCAATGTGATGAAATGTGCACTACAGACCCTGGAGTTTGCAGACTGTGTCTACTTATCCCAACTGTCTACTGTAATAGAGGCCTTTAACAGAATGCTTAAAATGCCCATTTGTCCGCCATGTCGGAGGAGACAATGGTTGCTATTTGCAAAACAACGGTTGCTATGAGTTGATTTGATATGTATATGATTTTGAAAGTGGTTACAGGCAACCATTTTGGAAGAAAATCTACTACACAAACTTGCAAAATCAGTGCATGGCCTCTGTTGACCCTGGGTGGGTCTGGAAGGTAAAATGTCTCTTCTTTTTGACATCCAATAGAAAATCTTGGTTTAAGTTGGGTTCCTCTTTCAGTCAAGTTGGAAACATCCATGTCTCATAACAATGTCCCTGGGTGGATCTGGGGCACAAGAAAAACAAACAAGACTACGAGTCTAAAAGCCCCTCTAGTGGCCCCTCAAGGCTGTTATGCTCCTTACACCCAACCGGACCAAAATGGTTGAACTGACTGACCAAGTGACTGACATTACCATCTTTAGAGCCCTGCATACATGCTTTGACTTTGGACCTTTGCTTTGCCTTTTCAGCTGCCCTCTTTGCTTTGAAACCTTCCTCGTCTGCCTGTCTTTGCTTGGACCTTTGCCTTGCCCTTTCAGCTGCCCTCTTCGCTTTGAAACCTTCCTCATCTGCCTGTCTTTGCTTGGACCTTTGCCTCGCCTTGTCAGCTGCCCTCTTTGCTTTGAAAACTTCTTCATCTGCTTGTTTTTTCTTGGAACTGTCCCATGCCTTGTCAGCTGCCCTCTTTGCTTTGAAAACTTCATCTGCTTGTCTTTTCTTGGATGTTTGCCTTGCCTTTTCAGCTGCCCTCTTCGCTTTGAAACCTTCCTCATCTGCCTGTCTTTGCTTGGACCTTTGCCTTGCCTTTTCAGCTGCCCTCTTTGCTTTGAAACCTTTCTCATCTGCCTGTCTTTCCTTTGCCCTCTGATCTGCCCTATGTTGACGTAAGTACTGCTGAAAGTACTGACGAAAGTATGGCCTTCTCTTTTCATTCCTCGCCCTCTTCACTTCATTTCTCAAAAGCTGAATGTCATAGTACTGTCTGCATTCCAATGAATTTCTCAGATGGCACAGTAGGGACCTGAACTCTCTCTTGCAGACCTTGCACACAACAATGACTTTGTCCTCCAGTGCAGATAAACATTTAGAGTTACTAATTTCTGCTGGCTTCTGACCACTTCTTTTCTTAGCTACCTCTTTAAGACAATCTGACTCCTTATCAGAGCACATCTTCTTACTGAGCTTTGGCTCACTAGCAACTACAAGCATAACCCTAGAACTGGTCATCAGACTGACTGAATCCCCTAGCCTAGGAAAAGGAGGAGTCACTTTTGCTGAGCTGGAAGCAAATCTTTGGGGAGCCTGATAGGCTGAAGACTCCTTGAGGCTGGAGCTTGACTCAGTGGATTCCTTGATATTCCTTTTGGTTATGTCAGCATATGAGGAAGGGCTGGTCAAACCAGAGGTGTAGATCTTAAACTCAGCACTGTCATCGATTCTGTTTGAGACACTAGTCTCAAGAAAGGTCCTGACCATCTCTGCTGCCCTTTGGAGGTCCTCCTCTGTGTCAGGCACCAGATACTCATAGTGACACTGGTCATAGCAAATTACTATGGGGATCTCCCTCTTGACTGGCCTGCCTGCCCAGGCCGAGGCTGCCACAGCCTTGTAAGCCCCGTTTGAGGTGTTGATCGCCAAGAAGTTAGTCTGAGAGCAGTGAGCAAGGGCTGCCAGCATGAAATCCCCAGTCATGCTCTCACACTGCCTGCCCTGCCTCAGCTTTGCCCAGTCTTCCCTCCACCGTTGAATGCCGTAGCCTGCTCTCCAGGGGGTATTCCAGCCCGCCTCCTCCGCCTCAGAGAACCACTTCTCCCTGTAGAACTGTGGGTCTTTTGGCAACTCCTCCTCGAAGCAGGACTGAGTGTTCAGGGCATCTAAAGTGACCTCCAGAACACAGCCACCAGATGCGTTGTTGAGGACACCAGAGTGAAGGGCGAGTCCAAAGTTCCTCCCTATTAAAATGCCCCTTTGAATCACAAGCCTTCTGTACACTTCCATATTTGGATTGGTCCTGTGAGACTCTCTCTCAGCTCTCACGTAAATTCTCCCAAGACATTTGAGATCTGAAATTAAGCAGATTAAAGCAAACTTGTGAAACAAACATTTATTCAACCTTTAACAATCTTGCAATCAGTGCATTTTGTCAGCTGCAGGTCAATCTCTTCTCTGCTTAGGATCAATGTTGTAACCAAGGTTGGTGACCGATAACACACTGGTCCCATGAATTTGTTTACATTTGAAAGCTTCCTGTATTATCATGCTAAAGTGACATCTCCTTCCAATAGTGCTTTTCAACCGATCCCAAGTAGAGCCCGACAGATATATCGGTCGGCCGATATACCGGGCCCATATATCGGCCGATATTTGCATTTTTGGACCATATCTGTATCGGTAGTCAAGGACGACATGTGGCCGATGTGGAGGACCGATCATTTTTTTGTTTTTTTTTGTTTAAGAACGCAGCCTTCTGAGTACCTTTGCATAGTCATAGCGGTGCAAAATCCTCATAGAAAAGGTCTATTTTCATTCCAGCTCAAAAATTCATTATTCATAATTTCTAAATTACCATCTCGATAGCCTACACCGTAAAGTTGGCCTACCAATAATGATCTTCATTAAAGAAGGCCTAGTTGTCATCGGACATTCTGTCTACAAGTGCTTTTCCCTGAGTTGGTTCACTTGTGCAGTAATGAAAACAGTAGGACAAGTTGGACTAAGTCGCTGTGTTTTTGTGCTACATGACATAGCGTGGAGATGAGTCTGTAACTCAAGCAGAAATGGCCGGTTGAGTGCTGTCGGTGGGGAAGTTAGTGCTGGAGGAAGTGACTTGACCGTCGTAAGAGGGCGGCTATCCAGCACGCCAGTGTTCTGCAAAGACAGGTGAAGGAAGTCACCAATAAATGGAAAGCAGCAGAATGAAAAAAAAGGTTCTGCTGGAGGCAGCTGCAGCCATGGCACAAGATGGTTAGTGAATAAAATTAAGGATTTACATTGAAAAGTGGCAAAGGTGTCCCCTTGTAAGGATAAATGGAAAATTCTATCTCTTGTAATAATTTTGTGTCAGATGCGGAGAGAATAAAAAGGTAGTATAGCATTAAAAACAAATATAATTTTTTTTGTTATATAGTAATTATAAAAATACCAGATAGACTAAAAAGTATTATAGCATTATTGTGTGATTTTATTGGCCAACAGATAAATATTAGTCCTAATCTCTGTGTTCTTGCTGAGTACCTGCGTGGTCACGTCACAAAACGGGGAACATGTCATCAGTGTTTTTCACAGCAATAATACATTAATAATATATTAAATGCAATTGTGCATGTTAAGGCTTTGAAAGTCTTGTGTTAATATTCCAAATTCCAACACTTAGTAGCCCTACTATGAATCGGAGGAGTGGATCTAATGTTGTGAAAACAGGTTTATAACGCCTGAATTAAGTTTTCAAATAGGTCTATATAAATACATTATTTTGATGTGTAAGTGTTTTGATTTGGCCTAGGAAGGCCTATAACAGATGAATTAATGTGCAATGTCATGCTTTTTGTTTTTAATCAAGTTAAATTAATCGAGTAACAAATAAATATATAGAATAATCGAAAAAGTAGTCGTTAGATTAATCGACTGATCGAAAACATGATCATAAGATTAATCAATAAAAAAATTATCGTTCGGTGCAGCCCTAGTTTGCACCCAATCAATTCATCTACTTCAGCTAATTCAGCCACTTACTTCCATCACTTAGCTCTGGTGCTGCTGTCCCACCATCCTCGTTTGCATCTGACTCTTCATCATCTGCATCACTACGTTTCGGGGTTGTTATGCAGTCAGAAAGGCTGTTATCCACACTTAGCCCTGATGTTGTATCCAAGCCGTCTGCATCCTCACCATCTTCTTCCAATTTCACCTCAACACTTGCATTGCTGTGTTTTTGTGTCCTGAGGGAGTCAGAGAGGCTGTTCTCCTCACTTAGCCATGATCTTGTATCCAAGTAGTCTTCATCCTCACCGTCGTCTTCCAACTTAACCTCAACACTTGCATCGTTGTGTTTTTGTGATGTTGTATCAAAGTGGTCTGAATCTTCCTCATCCTCTTCCAACTTAACTTCAACACTTGCATCGCTGTGTTTTTGTGATATTGTATCAAAGTAGTCTGCATCTTCCTCTTCCAACTTAACCTCAACACTTGCATCGCTGTGTTTTTGTGTTCTGAAGGACTCAGAGAGGCTGCTGGATCGTTCTCTCAAACCAAGGTGTGATGGGGTACAAGGGGAGGCCATATTCAGAAGAATCCCTGGGGAAAATAAGGGGGGGAAATGTCAGTTAATTATACATTAATACCTACAGACAAAGAAGTGGTTCAAATGAAAATCCTGGAATAGATGTTATTATTTCTATGATCTTGGACAAATTGGTGTAGATTTGTGTCTCCTCTAAGCTAGAACCAGGAAAGTAGGGCTGGAGCATTCTGTTTTCTCAGCTCTACGCCGGTCATGGATCCACGCATATTTACAATACCGTCATCAGCAGTACAGATACACTTCAGTCCATGACTCTGAGTCCGGTGGAAAATGTTTTGCTGTTTCGGTGTTTCTGTGCTCCGGCACATTGGATTAGAAATGCAACAGTGACGATGAGGTTAAAGTGCAGGCTTTCAACTTTGATTTGAGGGGGTTCACATCCATATCAGGTGAACCGTGTCAGAACTGTAGCCCTTTTTATACATAGTTCCTCCATTGTAGGCGACTAAAAGTAATTGGATAAATTATCATTTAAGGTAACATTGCATGCAGTACAAATGTGTTATTTTTGCCTATTCTAAAATGGTGTATTTGAATATTTCTGCATACTGGGGTCCCTAAACAGTCTTGGAATTGCATAAATTGGGTATGACTGGAAAGCTGAGACACTTGTGGATCCAATGAGCCAAATTGTATTCATGTGTGATGATGTTAGTCCCCATAGTAGCCTTTTCAACTTTACTTCGATGACATCAGGAGCTGCTTCTCCCAACCTCTCCCCCCACCCAGAGAGACCCTGGGAGCCCTACCTCTCACTTTGTCCTCTTTCTCACCCCTCACAGATGCTGAGGTCCTCAAACTGATGACATCTAATCGGCCCACCACATGCCCACTGGATCCGCTACCCTCCCCACTGGTCCAGAGCATAGCACCTGCGATCCTCCCTTTCCTGACCACCACAATCAACTCCTCTCTTACAACTGGTGTAGTCCCAGCTGCTCTGAAACGAGCTACAGTCACTCCCCTCCTCAAGAAACCTACACTCGACCCAACCATCGTGAATAACTACCGCCCTGTATCTCTTCTCTCCTTCCTATCCAAATCACTTGAACGTGCGTCTCCAACCAACTCTCTTCTTACCTCCTACAAAATGACCTCCTGGACCCAAACCAGTCAGGCTTCAAGA
>OMKL01148985.1:0-13351 GCA_900302295.1 Parasudis fraserbrunneri | reverse complement strand
GTGTCCTACCCATATGAAAACTACAGTAAAACCTATCGTATTCCTTTGCATTTTTTTGTATTTTTTACATACTATGTCGATTTACCACAGAAATACTCTAGTGATTAATAGTATTCCTGTGGTATGTCACACACACACACACACACACACGCACGCACACACAAACACACGCCATCGCGCATACACACACACACACACACACACACACAAATGCACAACCACACATTTTGAATACTTTACATGAATTCATATATTAACAGACTTCTTGAATTCTTAGAGGTACAGAAAGAGAAAAAAAAAATTTCCACTACACTGCCTGGCTACCCATTCATTCTGTGCAGATCCAACTGAATCTAGCCAGCTGCTTGGCCCTCCTCCACAATAGGCCCACAGTCCTCAAGTCACTAACTGCAAGACCATGGATGTGACCATACATACACACACATGCAAATACTAACCACATCATTCAGTCAGAAATACAATGACCTTTTAAATCAAATTTTTGAGATTTTCTCATTTTACAAAACAATGAATGGATGTTGATAAAAACATATATTAGTTCATTTCTGATGTGAATGAATGCTCAGGTTGTCGGCACTGCCAAATTTTGTATCTTGTTTCTCTGGGCTGTGTGTGTGTGTGTGTGTGTGTTTGTTTATGTGCTTGTGTGTGTGTACATAAAAAACTATACCTGTGAGGACTTACTCTTGACAGCCCATCTTTCTGGGTTGTGAGGACTTTTTGGGCGGTCCTCACAGGGTAAAAGGCTCCTTTTAGGCGTAGTGGTTAAGGTAAGGGTTACACTTAGGCATGCAACAGTTAAGGTTAAAGGGGAAACTCCACCCTCAAATAGAACTGGCATACTGTATGTTATTACAGTACAGCTCAGTTTCAATTTGTGAACACGTCTCTCCTTAAGCTGAACACCAGAGAGGCAAGACTCTTGTGATGATGTCACCAAGAGACAAATCCTGGGGCTGCTCCATAGACAGTGAATAGTGGAACTCCTCCTAGGAATTATGCAGAATTTGTTTTGGTTCGGTGTGTGGGTTGGAGTTGAGTGGGGATAGGGGGAGGAGTCTCTACTGCTGGCCACACCTCAGGCTCTGATACTTACAGTCTACTGTTTATTGCCTGAGAGGTCTGGAGAAGTTCCCAGTATAATAAGTTACTAAACTCCATCCCACACATCAGGCCAAAACAAAAAAAAGTAAACAAAGTGCAATACTAAGCAGGGCTCTTTTGCCTAGAGATCGCTGTTTGACGGCATTACAGATTCTACCTTTAAGGAGTGAATGTCCTCACAAGTATCGCAATACTAGCAGGAGTGAGTTAGTGTTTGTTTGTCTGTATGTGTGTGTGTGTGTGTCTGAGAGAGCGAAATAGAGAGAGAGAGAGAGAGAGAGAGAGATCAATAATGCAGGCCTAGATTGCCTTACACGGTCCAGCTGTGTATTTCATTATTCACAGCCTAGCGCCATGCCACACCTTCTTGGTTCACCCACACCACTCTGCCTGGCAGAGCCTATCCACTCAACTCATAACAGGCTAAGTAGAGTTGCCAACTGGCCTCGGGTTACACTGATTAATATTGATCATGTCCAATGGCGTGGCTCATACCATTATCTCATTGCTTGATTGTCACGGACACAATTGTCCCATTTCACTATTACAGTACGTTTCTATTAGGGCTGTCAGTGTAAACGTTACGTGTGACGATTAAGTTGAAAACCTTGCCGTGTTAAATGTCAAATGAATGCACTGTAATCGCGTTACCCCCATTTGACCCCAACCGCCTCCCATACCTTCAAAAGCAAGCCGCCCTGGGCAGTGTTTACCTCCCTGATCCCTCTGACATGCAAACCAGGAGAATGATGACTGAGTGACTAGAGCGGAGGATGTCATTATACAAAGTTTCCGAACAAACCTTTGAATTGAAAGTTGTATTCACATTGAACATCTATGGGCCGAGCCAACAATGTCTTTGCTAATGATGCTAGCAGTGCTATCCCGATGATGACTTTGCTAATGATGCTAGCAGTGTTATCCTGATCCTTTTTGATTACGTGTTTTTTTTATACTTTTTTTTTTTTTTATACTTTTTTTACACTTCTTTTTATTCTATTATTATTATTATGTTTGATATTTTCCTTGATACTTTTGCACCTTAAGTCCGAGCCCCAAATCTCAATGTATGCACATACACTGACAATAAAGTATATTCTATTCTATTCTATTCTAATATTCAATCAGTCCATCAATTCACACATACTAATTCCTCTCAATCAATGATTATGTTCAACAAACAAATACATCAATATTCACATTACTATAATTGCACAATCCCATTGTCTTAAAGTTATTAAAGTGCAAAAGTCCGGTTCAGTAATTTTCAGGGGGCGATAAAAACACATATTTGGACAACATTCAAAATGGCGGAAAATCTATCAAAAGGCAGTCTTCGATTTAATATGACCTTTAGAAAAATGTTAAAACATGCCAGATACATAAATTGCCATATGGTTGGACACCTTGGGACTCGAACCAGCAATCTTGGTATCCCCAGAGAAGGCTACTGACTGCGCCACTGGGGAGACCTAGCTTTCCACACACCTTACTACACATGTGCCAGACAGGGGTATTTTTGTTGGTTTAAACTTAAAAAATTCACCACAATTAAAGTCTTGGTGATCAATTTGAATGAAGAGGTATAGATATTAACTGATTTAGCATATTTTGAAAAAATATAGAGTAATGGACTTCTGAATTGACCACAGGTTGCAGTGTGTGAAAGTTTCATCTTATTTGGGCAGACAACCTCAGAAGATTACAGACCTAGCACAGTTTGAGAATGTAAGAAATTTAGGCTGCTGCTATAGCGCCACCATCAGGACTATTGGCCCCATATTTGAGGATGCCTTGTTTGGCATAGGACTGGACCTGTGTGCACCATTTTGTAAATCTTCATGCATAGGAAGTCTGTTTAAGTACACATTTCTTGGAACTATTGCGCCCCCTATGGAGTGATTTTTAACTGGTTTTGTCCTCATGATCACACACCTTCACCCAGCAGATCTACTGAATATCATGATGATTGTATAAAATATTGATGACTTATAAACAATTTTGCACTAAGAGATGCGCTTCGTCAAATTTGTTTGTCTGATCTGGCCAGTTTGAAGACCGTTTCTGTAAGTCCAGCTCCTTATGCTGTCTGACAACTTTGGTGTGGATAGGACAATTGAAAAAGCCTTAGGGAAAAAAACTCTTGCATAAAACGCAAAATGGTGGCAATTCAGTTGGACAGACATGGGTGGTCCCAGTTGCAAAGTTGTTGAGCAGGTTCAGCTGCATATTTATGTTACATTTCGTGTCACTTAGACCCACGGTGTGGAAGTTATAGCCTTTTAAGTATGATTTGTTATTATAGCGCCACCACCTGGTCGACATGGGTGCATGGCCTTGCCTGAGTAGTGGGGGGCCATAGGAACCCATCTGCCAAATGTGGTTGCTCTGAGACTTGCGGTTTATGAGCTGCACACGCTTTTAGCGGAGAAAAATAATACAAATAATAATAATAGTCCTTTTAAATACAATAGGGTTCCCCTCATTATATAGAATGATTATATATCCCCAACAGTTTCCTGATTCACCCACGTGTGTTCTTCAGGTCGTGCGTCACAAGGTCAAAACCGCACAGCATGTGCGGAACTGCCTCCCCATCCTTGATGAATGAAATAGGGTGCCATCGAGGCATTCTTGCCGCATTTGTCACATCATGAAATTTCAAATAACAGTATGATCTTCTGTTTGCAAATAAATGTTTTTTGCCACTTTTGTAACTTTAAAGTACATAGTAGCAGCTCAGTGCATCGCGGATAAACGCAAGCTGATAGCGTTACCCTGTACCCCGTGCAGAGGCAGTCAAACACGAGTCATGACACCCCTGACTGAGTGAGTGGCTGTCACAAATAACATTCAGGATCTATGAAATCTAAAGTGGATAAATCTAACAAGCCAGTAGCCAATGTAAGGTAGACCTGTATGGATGTGTGCCCTTGCTGTCGAAGCATGACATTTAATAATAAAAAAAATAATGTTAGCTTGCTAGCTAGAGGTAGCCAAAGTAGTTATGTGTCATGCATGAAGTAGAAGCGTTTCTCAATGTGTATGGCCATAACAAAATCGTGAACAGCCTGTAGCCAGCTTTGGGAGGATTTATAAGATGGATGTACTTACTCGTAAGCTGGAAGAATAGTAGCGAGGTAGCACAATTTGCTCGTCTGGGAGACGGAATGTTACAACGCACAGAGGAGAGGGCAGCGATGTGGTACAATTGAGCTTCTGCGATAGGACTGCACATGGCCTACCGCATCCGGGTAATTTACCGGTTTACCCCGGACCATGTATAATGTTAAAACGTGTACTTTATTAGGTTTTTAGTAAGAGTCACTGAGAATAAACTTGCATTGATCGTGTGTAATTGTAAATGTATGTCAGCTGCGATGACAGTGTTTAATTGCATCAAATCTCCATAAATATAATGGCAGATTTTATAACCATGCTCGTTCCCGGGCGCTCGGTTCCAGAATTTTCCTAAGTGCCATTGGAGAAAAAATGGGAGGTCAAAGTTGACATTGTGCAACATTGTTGCTAATTGCAATCACATGAAAACGCATTAGAAATTAGCGTTGATTTTCTCTGATTTGTTCAGATAACAACTTTCTTTTCTGACTGCATCATATGTATCAATGCTCTTAAGATAGTGTGCTGTTTTGAAGGTCTGGAATATTCTGTTATCGAACTATCAAATATCCGATGCGCATGCGCGGAACCGTTCTGGATATTTCTTCACGTGGAGTCATTCCCTTCCAGTGTGTGTCAGACCCACGCTCATCGCTTAATAGGGGTTCACACAAGCTACAGGACTCAAAAACCTTGCACGCACAATAATGGTAAGATTTTAATTCCAAATCTCCGTGAACTAGGATGGCAGCTACATCGCTATGTAATTATTATCACTTGACGATCAAATTAATATAGCTACGTTAGCAGATGGTTAGCTACCTAAGCGGGTGCTAGCTAGCTTGATTCATTGACAAGGTCACGTAATATTGGAACTAAGTGAGACAGGTAACATAACAATAGCTAGTTATCATATTACACAGTAACAGCTTTACTAAAGGCTTTAGTAAAGACGTCAGTTCTATCCATATTTATTTGGTGCGGTTGCCTGTAGACTCGTCAATTAGGCAATTCGATTTTCTTGGTGTCTTCTCACTGAATAGTAATGATTAGTCAAGTAACGCTAAACTACTTGACTAAAGAATAAATAAGTTAGCTATCTAGGGGCTTAATGTCATTCTCGCAGATGTTTGCTGTCTGAAACCATACTGGCCTGAGGAACTATTGACATGATCCTAGAGTAGTCACATGTGATGCGGCATGAATGAATGGAGTGATGATGGAATGGTAATTTGCATTTTTCTTTAACCTTTTGATCATGATCAAGATCATAATGTAATTCCATTGATATCTGTGGACCAGGTTGTAATGTTTTGATAGAATTATATATTTATTCTAATGCGCATGCCCTTGCACACAAAAGGATGAAGTTCCTTGTAGTTTCAACTATTTCCGGGCATATGTGGACGCTGTGACATGATGACCGAGCCTACGTCAGATCAGTGTATTATACGATGTTTTATGTAGGCTACTACATTAATTTAGGCCTACATATTCCCCCCAACATATTTACATTTGCTGATGCTGGAATACATTTTAATACACTGATTGAACTGATGAACTGTTAGGATCAGAAAATAAAAAATGGAATAACCTCTAGTGTATTTTAATTCATTGATTTGTCTTAACAGCTAGACTGGGAAAGAAATACATTTTAATATGGTTTCAAATATTGTAAGTAGGCCTAGTTGATCCACAGTGCTTGATATTAGGGCTGTCCCCTCATAGTTGATTAATAGTTACATTTGGTCTTATTCGATCATGAGTTTATTAGTCGTTTAGTCGGTTTTTATGTTGCTGTGTTTTTTCATACTGAATGATTTATTTCCTGATAAATGATGAACACATCTCAGGTAAGTATGACATTTAAAGAGGTGCTCTTCTATTATAGCATGTGGGAAACTAACATTTTACAGATATGTCTGATTTAAATCAACGAATCGTTTAGTTGACAAAGTCTTTGACTATTAGTTGAATTTCTTTTAGAATTTCTTTTTTGGAGGACAGCCCTACTTGAGAGTAGGCTTGAATAGTGCCAAAAGTGGACAAGTCACTTTCAAGTTCAGATAATGGAAGCACGCCTCTGTTTTAAAAAATGTAGGTTGTTCTGTTTCTGGTCAGGAAGATGAGCAGCCAGATCACAACCTCCTTCATTGTGTTGCATAGTGCTCAAGGACCAGAGCATCCTGAAGCACCCAACAAATGGGCCTTGAAACATCACTCATGTTGAAATCCTTGAGTCTTTTGGATACTTTAGCAACTGTCAAGGTTGTCAACTTCACTGAGCTGAAATCTGATTGATGGTGTATGGGTATACTAGGACTGAACAACAATATGATCAAATCTATATTGATATTGAAATATGAAAGAATACAGTATCTATATTGCAAAGGATGCACTATAGATATTGTCTTTTTTGGTTATGCTAAATAGTAAAGTAGTGAGAATGAAAAGCATCTGACAGAAGAGCCTCCATCAAGCCTGTATGATGTGATCGAACATTAATGGGAAGTCCAATGGGAGGTATTCTCACAATCTATCAATACAGTTACTGAAAGTGTTACTAGCACTTTTAAATGATAGTGTCTGAAAACTAGACTTACATAAAAAACAATAACGATATTGCAATTGCAGTATCTGTTTAAAACAATAGCAATATATGATGATTGATTTATCCATGATGTTATGTCAATACCATGCAGCCTCTCTGACCCATTCTGGAACTTTCCAAAAGGTTCCTGCCATAATCATTGTAGTAGTTTTACCATGTCTGTCCTTCAAAGAGGGTAAACATTGACATAGATGGAATGAGTGCAGTGTACCCCTCCCCCTTTACACATTCCCCACCACCACTCCCTCTACCCATACCCCGACAGGGGGACTGTCAACTGACTGGAACTGCCGCCTTTGCTCTCCCTCTTCCAATGCCAGATAACCTTGATTCAAGGTCAAGGCTCAATATGATGCAACCAGACTGTAGGCAGTTTTTGTACCAAATCTTACAGGTCCTCTCCACACCCTCCATTTTGAAAATATTCTGGCATAATGCTGACAGACATAAAACACTTTTGGTGAAGGAATGTTGGAATGACTTTTCAGTTGGATAATTCTGTACAAAGACTGTCTTTCTCAGATGAAGGATAGCTGCTTGCTGATTGTGTACACACGTCACCAATTAAGCTCTTTATGGCCTAAATCCCGTACCCCCTTCCACACCCAAGAGAGCACAAATCTTGATTAATAATTTCCTTTTTAAACAATGTTTCATTCAAGAGTAGGTTTGCAAATATAATAACATATCTGACTAATTCTAAGCTTGTCTTTACTTTAAAATGTTGTAATAAGAATGTGTTCAATTATACAAGTGTTTTAGCTCAGTGATGGTATTAAAATTATATCAATATATTAATCATATTAAAATAATTGTCCCGGGGAATGTGTTTTTAGATCTTGTGAAACCCATCCTACAATCATTGGGGGGGCCCCACTCTTGCCTTTGTGTTACACAGGCTACACAAGGCCCCTCAGTCTTGCATAATTGATTCAAGACACCCCCTAGTGGCCACTGGTGGTTATTACAGAAAACCACAAGTCATGTCTAGGATAAATGGTGCATGCAATTGTTGAAAATCAATGTTTGTATTTATAATAAAATTTAGACTTGGAGAAACTTGATGGCCTCATAGGTAACGCTCGTAATCTCGTCATTGCCCGCAGGCCTTCAGAAGATTCCTCCCCATGTTTGACCGGGTGCTGGTGGAACGCTTGGCGGCAGAGACTGTGACGAAGGGGGGCATCATGCTGCCAGAGAAGTCGCAGGGCAAGGTGCTGCAGGCCACAGTAGTGGCAGTGGGACCCGGCTCTGTCAACCAGGTAGTTGGTCTATTCGGATCGAATTTCAGTTGCAAATTCTTGGGTTAATAAAGAACCATACACAATAAAAATGTCATAGGTGACGGTATTGTAAAAACGTATAAGAAACGATAAGGAAGACACACACATCCCATTGTGCAATAGGATGGTTGCTGGATTAAAAAATACCTTGCAGAGTTGAAAAGAAAGATCCGCACACCAACTAGCCCCCGTTCATTTATTTTGCAGCTGTGACGTTTCGAGTACAAAGCTCTTCCTCAGACATCACCACTGCAAATAAAAGTCCTTTTAAAGAGGAGGTAGTTGGTGAGGGGATCTCTCTTTTCAACTCTGCATTGTAAAAAACATACTTTTGTAGGGATCCACAAAGTACAGGTGCCTTAGATACGATATAGTAGCTCCACTCCAAGCCCTAATATAGACATCAGTGTAATGAAGAACAAGATGTCCCAGGTGAAATGATAAAATAAGATTTGTGTTAGAAGTTTATTTTTGATACCTCTGAATGTTTAATATAACTCTGAAGAGATTGTGGTGCATAGCTTTGTGAGCTGGCCCTCACTAGGACTGGATCCATTACAGCTATTTCTTGGTTCTGTGTAGTATGTAATTGTCTGGGTGTCTCATGGTGTCTTTTTCAGAAAGGAGACCTGCAGCCAGTCAGCGTGCAGGTTGGAGAGAAGGTCCTTCTACCAGAGTATGGTGGAACTAAAGTCATTCTGGAAGACAAGGTACAGTCAGACCTCTTGTCTTTTCGTGATCGCAAATTAATTCTACATTTCATTTCTGTTATTCAGAAGTGAGATATTCACTGTTCACATGTATGCTGACGGTCTTGTTTCTCTGCTTTCCCCCCCCTCCAGGACTACTTCCTGTTCCGTGATGCAGATATCCTGGGCAAATATGTAGATTGAGTCATTTCACTGTGTAAAGCTCCCATCCATCCCTGAACAGAAGAAATGTGGTTGCCTCATTCATGTCTTTGTTTTCTTTTTTCTATGTCATTAAATTGTAAATAATTCTGATCATGTTTTGTTACAATAATAAAGGTGAACTATTGAAAATTGCCTGTCTCAGGTCTTTCTGCTGTTCTTGTAAAGATTTAATGTCATTCCAAATAGTAGTTGTCAGACTTTCAGTGCAGTAAACATTAACAGTATCAAAAGATGAATGTACTATTATACCATGCACAGCACATAAATACATTACTGCTATATTCTGCACCTAAGGGAATGGAAAGAATATGCAGTTCGATTTTTGTGCACATTTGTAAATTTGGTCAGGGACAGTGCTCATTTGATAATTTTGGATGAGCATTGTGGTGACTTGAGAGTACAGTATGAAATCCTCAAACACGGCTCAGGGTTTGTGTGTGTGTTTCACTCGGATCATACTCGATTCCTGCTCCCGTTCAAGCACTAGTGGCTCGTGTCTAACACATACCGATAAACCCTCATACAAGAGAGGGCTTCAGAGGCATCCGGGTATTCTGTCGAGATGGTCATGGCGGAGGGTACTGCAGTTCTCAGGAGGAATCGGCCTGGAACCAAGGCAAAGGTACGTTTTTACACATCAAAACATCGAACAAAATATGAACAAGGCTTAAAGGCTCGGAGAACAGTGTTTCGTTGAAGATCATGTGATATGCAGTTAGTCTTTTGTACACAACTGGGTCACAGACAACAGAGGAAGGGCTTGGCCTATAACTGGCCAGCTGACTGAGGGCTGCATCTAATTCCTGGAGGAAACATCTCAATTCAACGTTGAATTGTGTAGTTCCCAATCACCTTTCTATGAGATCTGAGTGATCCAGCATTGACAGTAAAATTCTACTAGCTAGGTGTGTATTTGTACCCACTGGAATTAATTTGGTTTAGTTATACTTGCAAATGGTACGATAGTGCTAAGGGAACGCTCCATTGTCATGTTTCAGAGCCAGGAAATAGTCTCATCCCTGTCAGCTAGTTAGCTTACGTTAAGTAATGTGTTAGGGATGTTGTTATAATGTACCGTTAAAGTTAGCAAGTAGAGTTGTTAGCTAGCTAGTTAGCTAACTCTGTCTCACTAGCACTGCTTGCTGTTAGGAACTTTTTGAAATTTCGTAATAACCAACATTAACATAATATGTATTGCTATTTTCTTCTCTGGAAATATGACAATTAACGTTATGTTACCCTGCTAACGTTAATATCATCTGGTCTCGCAAATAGTAACCTAACGTGACATAACGTCAGCCTGCAAGTAGCTAATGTCCACGAATAAGTAATGTAATACAATTGTTTCTGCGACGTTTAGGATTTCTATAACTGGCCGGATGAATCCTTTGAGGAGATGGACAGCACCCTTGCCGTCCAACAGGTGTGTGTGTGTGTGTGTATCTATAGGAATAATGACAGTCATGTGTTGGGGGTATACATTTACATTGCCCAGCATACCCAGGTCTAGCATGATTACAATAAACAAAGACATATCTACAATATGGATACCAAATATAGATGAGGGCTTTTGTCAACTTGCTTTGACTGACTGAGGGCCTCTACTGATGTCTTCCTGTGGGCTCTGTTACAGTACATTCAGCAGAACATCCGGTCAGACTGCTCCAACATTGACAAGATCCTGGAGCCTCCAGAGGGCCAGGACGAGGGTGTGTGGAAGTATGAACACCTCAGGTAGCTATGGTAGCAGAACAATGACGTCTATTTGACATCTAAAGGACACAATATTGTGTGACCATCACACACTTGCGTGTTGCTCTTTCTCTCTTAACACGTCTCCATTTCATCCACCTCTTCACTGTCTCCACTGTAGGCAATTCTGTCTGGAGCTGAACGGACTAGCAGTCAAACTGCAGGTGAGTGTGCGCCTATCACTAGGCATTCAGACTGAGCTTGTTATTTTGAGAGTTATGATAATCTGAATATTGCTGCATCTACCCTGCTGTGTCAGTGCCGCACGTGCATCAACATTTTGACATTATATATATATATAAGGCTTGCAGAACTTGAATAACAATAACAAGGGCCAAGTTTGGCCCTCCACAAAATTCTTATTTGGCACTCCAAAGGGTACCAGAGTAAGATATTCTACTTGGTCTTTTTTGATGCAGTTTAATTACATTAAAGCATATCGCTAAACGGCGTGATAAAATAAGACCTAAGAAGCTTATGTCTACTTGTTAAATTTTTAGCCCAACGACCCATGACCCATTGTGATGATCTGGCCTTTGACCCCCCTGGTAGCCCCCTCAAATGACAATGCTCTAAACACATAGTACATTTATGTACTTTATTAAAGACGCACTCAGGTGTTTCAGAAAAAACACGGTCATTTATCATTTAGACCGTATCGTTGCTGTGGTTTGCTTTGGTGGGGCGCTGCCCCTCCCTCACTCAAGAAATCAGTTGAGACAACTCGTACGTTAATTTCAGGTTTGTAATTGGCTCACTGGCTTACCTAGCTTGATTAGAAACTACTGACACAATGCGATTGGCCATTTCTGCATAACTGGGAAATTATTTTGCACTCTTCAATTCTCCATTTTATAAAAGCATGTCTGATGTTTATCCTGTATGTTGATTTGTCATGTGTTCATTGCTTCTCTGTGCTCCTTTCATATTCACTCTGGTCCAGCTGCTGCTGTTCTTGGGTCTGTCACGGCAAACAAACCCTCTGGGGTGATTGTTGCTCTGCTTGCGCGGTATTCGAAGCAGCCGAGTGCGGCTTTAACCGATATCTAATGTCTCTAAAGCCGTGCCCTGTTTGGATAAACTGTCCTCCTCCTTGTGACCTAAATGTTGTTGTATTTCCTGCTCCCCCAGAGCGAGTGCCACCCAGACACCTGCACCCAGATGACTGCCACAGAGCAGTGGATCTTTCTATGTGCTGCCCACAAGACCCCCAAAGAGGTGAGTCCACCGTGTCCCTCTCAACTGCGTAAAGTCCCTCCTCAGTCTCATGTTAAGAACATTTGGTTGAAGGATGAGCATAAGATTCAGTCATTTGTGTTCATGAGGCATCGCCATACATGGAAACCTCCCTCCCTTTGGATATGAGCTATTGGGTTCCGGTGTCAAGTTGAAGCTTTGCTCTTCGTACAGGAAGTGATGTGTTTCTGTCACTGTTCTCTTAGTGTCCTGCTATTGACTACACCAGGCACACGCTGGACGGAGCTGCCTGCCTTCTCAACAGCAACAAATACTTCCCTAGCAGGTCAGCCATCACCGCCCACACACGGTCGTCCTTACTGCTGGACTCAGTGTTCCTATGGTCATGGAAAACCTGGAAAAGTCATGGAATTTGTAAAGTGTTTGCCAGGCTTGGGAGTAATGGGAAAAGCATACATATCCAAAACGTTGGTAGAAATTTCATTCAAATGTGTTCATAAACTTTTATTTAACCGGTGACGTTTTTGACGTCAAGTTTGGCTGCTTGTAGATCTAATTAACTTTGAAGGAATAATAACCCAAATATCAGACTTCATGAAACTAGACTGAAACAAGGCCTGCGACATTCACAGCAGTAAACAAAATGAAAGTAATATTTGAACATAAACGCATATATTGGTCATGGAAGTCCCCCTATATGTCATGGAATAGTCATGGAATAGTCATGGAAAAGTCATGGAAAAGCTGTGGAATTTGATTCCAGTTGTGTAGGAGCCTTGTGGAATAGCTGCCCCCCCCACCCCCTTAGCAGTATCTACCTGAAATGGATGCAGTTGTTCTAAAGAAAACTGATATGATACAAGAATGACACATCATATGTATTATACTGTAACCTCGTTAACGCACTGTTAACTAACAGGACCTAATTATTTCCCTCAGGGTTAGTATCAAGGAGTCATCCGTGGCCAAGCTGGGTTCTGTCTGCCGTCGTATCTATAGGATATTCTCTCACGCCTACTTCCATCATCGCCAGATATTTGATAAGTATGAGGTAAGTTTCCCTGGACAAGAGTAGGACGCATGCCAGGTGGATACAATCTAACGTTAAAGGCATAGTGAGGAGAATTTTCCTTAAAAAAAAACAATGTATAGGCTCATACAAAATGAATTCCTCTCAATCATCACTTATGACCCACTAGAAGTGTGTGGCGGTGTCTGTATCTGCAGAGACCCTTCCCTCTGCCTGTATTGTCTTATTTTGCTTTGTTCGGGACGTTTCTGGGCATCAACCTTTGGGCAGTGGGTGTGTAGCTCCCAGCCAATAGACTTCCGCATATGGGTGGCCCTTG
>OMKL01148980.1:0-14588 GCA_900302295.1 Parasudis fraserbrunneri | reverse complement strand
TAAACACATATATAGCCCTTGATTGAACGTCATGTAAATGTATATATAGCTGTTGATTTAACTTCATGTAAACGTATATATAGGTGTTGATTTAACGCCATGTAAATGTATATATAGCTGTTGATTTAACGTCATGTAAACATATATATAGCCGCTGATTTAACATCATGTAAACATATATATAACCACTGATTTAACGGCATGTAAATGTATATATAGGCGTTGATTTAATGTCATGTAAACATATATATAGCTGTTGATTTAACGTCATGTAAACGTATATATAGCTTTTGATTTAACGTCATGTAAACGTATATATAGCCGCTGATTTAACGTCATGTAAACATATATATGGCCGTTGATTTAACGTCATGTAAACATATATAGCCGCTGATTTAACATCATGTAAACATATATATAACCACTGATTTAACGGCATGTAAACGTATATATAGCTTTTGATTTAACGTCATGTAAATGTATATATAGGCGTTGAGTTACCGTCATTTAAACATATGTATAGCCGTTGATTTAACATCATGTAAACGTATATATGGCTGCTGATTTAACGGCATGTAAGCGTATAGATGGCCGCTGGTTTAACGTCATGTAAACATATATATGGCCGCTGATTTAACAGTATTTAAATGTATATATAGCCATTGATTTAACGTCATTTAAATGTGTATATAGCCAGTGATTTTATGTAATTTAAATGTGTATATAGCCGGTGATTTTATGTAATTTAAATGTGTATATAGCTGTTGATTTAATATCATGTAAACAGATATATAGCCATTGATTTAACATCATTTAAACATATATAGCCATTGATCTAATGTCATTTAAACATATATTTAGCCATTTATTTAATGTCATGTAAATGTATATGTAGCTGTTGATTTAATGTTATTTAAACATATATAGAGCCATTGAAATTATGTTGAAACAATGGCTAGTTGTGATCTAGACGTCTTCAAAACTTTAACTTTTTAACCAAATTTAACCAGATTTTAGATTAGGGAAAAAAATCAAGAATCGAGATTTTATCTTTTAAGATTAAAAATTGATACACAAATTCCAAAAATCATTTCTTTCTGTTTTTAGTCTTATATAAATTTGGTTTCAACTTTCTCATGACCTTAGAACTATAAATAGTAAACTTGCTAAATCCTACAGATTGCCAAGCAGAAAGACTCACACAATATAAAAGCTTTGTGTAACGCTAAGGTTAATAGCAAACCTTAGTGTAATCCATGGAATCAGCTAGATAATTGTGATTAATAGAGAATCGATTTTAAATTGAATTGTTACCCCAGGAATCAAAATTGAATTGTGAGATTCCCGAAGATTATAAATGACAAGTGAAGAAGTACTTGTTTGTGAACGATTAGAATCTTTCAATGTGATGTGCTTTGGATTGTGGTGCATCCCTTATGAAAAGGTATTATGGTATCATTTTCTGGTCACTACCATGATATAGTGACCAAAATATTATGTAAATACCATGATATTACCATCTGTATTATGGCTTAAATTTGATTAGCCTATACCACGGGATTATTTAACTACAGAATTGGTTCCTGGCGGTACATGACTTTTACCATAGCAGTACCATGGTAAATTATTTATAACTTGACCGGACCATCAAACTACCATGATACTTTTTTGAAAGGGACATTTGTTGATTGTCCTCTGTTTGATTGTGTGATTAAAGTACTAAGCATCTTTTCCATCTCCCAACAGTTCATCCCTGGTGAGAGGACAGTCATCAGCGTAGAGGAAGCCTGTTGGGTGAAGAACATGGATTTTCTTCGGAAGATAGCAGAATCAGCTGTTGGCAACTACTCTGATGTTGCTATTGGTTGTGCAGTTGGTGGTACATCTAGCCTTGATTGTACCACTAATATCCCACATCGCCCAAGGCGAGGCAGCATTGACACCCTCCCTCCTCCAAGTGAGTTGTCAGTAGGGCCGAAATAGGCTAACCCTAACCCCATGTCGTCCTGATTACCATTTTTTGGGCCGCGAAGCCTCAGTTGTAATTATCAGCGAACAATCAAAGCTTAATTCTTGCCGCGCCCAGAGGTTCAGTGTGGCGGGTAGATGACAGTTACCTGGTCGTCAGGTTTTCTGAAAGTTCACATGACTAAATATCCTTGTCTGAGAAGAACCGATTATCAAAATAAATGTTGGATTATTATTTCTATAAGCCTTTTCTTATGCTGATTTAGGGTAATTGGAGTGGGGGGGGGGAAAAACAACAATGAAGTATTAGAATCTTCAAAAAAAAAAGCTTCAAAGTATTTGGATCAGCCCTAGTTTTCACAGACCTGCAAGCAAAACTTCTCATTTACAGCCCATTCTAATTTTTTTAAGAGTCAACTTCAGCATGCTCCTTCACTTCACACAGTCCCACGCAACATACATCAGAACTAGATATCATTAGTAGGTTAGGACAGACTAACATTAGTCCCTAAACTGCTAACACTAACCCTAACCTAATTAACTCTGAGCCTGTTAGCTAACGTTATGTAATCAGGGTTAGCTACAGCAGGGAACCAGCAGGGACAAATGGATAGCCCAGGTTTTATCACAGCAGAGATTGCTTCATTCATAATTACAGTTAGGGGTGTGTAAGGTTATCCAGTTAGCCAGTTAACTAGTCATTTAAAATTAACCGGATATTAATAACAGTTAAATGGATAATTCACTTTTTTTCTTTTCTTTTTTTCTGTCTTTTCATAGGGCGAATATGTAAAAGATAAAAGTTTAGAGTGAACACACGAGGGCACAGTGAGCGAGCTCTAGCAGCAGAAGCCCAGGCTTTACACTTTGTCCAGCAGCCAGGTCGAGCGCCGCTATCTCCATTAGATATCTGCGTCAGCTGCAGTGAGACATACACTAAACCTAGTAACGATGAAAGGATTAGCTGTCTGCTGCATACAATATTTTCTTTAATACAAAAGCAGATTGATGGGGAACTCGGTGCATGGATCTGTTTGTGGAAGGTATGGCACATGCAGTTACTCAGGTAGCCTACCCGACATTACCCTGCACTGTATTTAGTGGTTCCCATTCTGGACAGGCATGTTTTTGCCCACATATAATCGATGAGAAGAATATTAATCTACCGTTATGCTTTGCACCGGGAAATCTGTCCCAATATAGACATATATGATGAACGCTGTCATGTCATGTTTCATAAACAGGTAGTAGCCTACGCGAAGCAGTCAGTTAGTTGTCTCTCACCATTCCTGTCTGTAGCCAGCATTATTTTTGTTTGGTTCAGTGGCATGGTTTCCTTGAGAAACGTGTGCTTAGCCTAATACTTTTCTTGACAATTAGGCTAGCTGTCACCTCGGATTTTGCCTTTTCAAGTCGCATAGGTTCGCATAATTTTATGTGATGAACAGGGAGAGATACGAGAACTGAGAATATGAGGGCAGACATCGCAGTTCTCCTGATTTTACGCGATTAGCAGAGAGATAAGAGAACGGAGAATATGATGCCAGGTAGCCTGACACGTCAGACCCATGGAACATACGCAAGCTACATTTCCATGGCATTGCCATTGGGTCTGAGAGTGGTGCATTGAGAAATAAACAAATAGCTTGCCGACGAACAAGGTCGTTAATTAAGTCAATTTGACTTAACATGGTTCTGTTGGTGTCTTGTCTCTCATGCCACGGGGGATTCCTGGCATTGTGATTACATCATTAAACCCGTCTCATGGCACATTGACAGCCTGTTGCCTTGGTAACACGCAGATACATGGATAAATCGTCTTTGTCTTGTACTTTAATGTTATCACAGCACCAGGAATTCCCACCAGCATTAAAGAGAAGACACAAACACATCACCATGGTAACTCAAATCGATTTTATTGACAACCATTTTCACCGTCAAGCTATTCTATTGTCATTGGGCCGCTTTTAGACCCTATGGAGCTAGCTTGTGTACGTTCCATGGGTCTGAAGTGTCAGGCTAGGGCAGGCATCGCTGTTCTCATATAGAGAGATAAGATAACAGAGACAGAGAACGGCCTAGCTACATTTCCCAAGTTTTGTCCAGCGTTGACTTATAATTGTCAATGCCAGTTTTCAACCGGTGAATGACTGCGACGAGTCGGATATCAAAATAACCGTTATGCACATCCCTAGTTTTGACATGATATCGAATCTTGATTTCACAATTCAACCGTATCACATGGATATGTATTCTGCTGAGGACTTTCATGGACAATCAGCTGTTCTCAAGGATCGCTTCAGAAAAAGGGGCTATAGGTAAGATTGGATCACACTATGTGTTATGACCAAGTTTCACAAACTCTAAACCAGAAAAAAATCTGAAGAACCTGAATCCAGAGTTACCCGTTGTATTCAGTACTCACCTGTTGGAAGAGACATTGGTACATCATAGATACAGATCCTTCATTGAAAGGATGTTTCATTAACCCTCCCCGTATTATCCATAAATAAAGAATAAAAAAACAAAAAAACCACCTAATCTTGGTAACATACTGGTAAGAGTAGACCTCTCCCTGCCCACCCCCTCACACTTTACAAAAGCCCAGCATAACACATCCAGTATCAGGTACACTGGCATTGAGGCTGTCAGATGCCCCAGATGGGATGCCGTTGTTCTGGATTTATACCCTGGGAACTCTTACACCAAGAGGTCTTAATGAGGATTTTTGTAGACCATTCTTGTGATAATGAATTACTGTGATGTTGACCCTTGGTTGTCTGTGCTGTTCACATCATTACTATGATTTGTGTTGTGATCAGAGGGTTGGATATTGTAGATTGTATTGTCCCATTTCAAATTCCTAGGGACATCCTTTTAGAATATAGGGTGTGTGTGCGTGTGTGTGTGTGTGTGTGTGTGTGTGCATGCGCTTGCGTGATAAGAGGTTTACTGGTCTTCTCCATTTGTTTCTTATGTTTATATTGTTGGTTGTTTACTTACTTGCAACACTTGTACGGCACTTTTGTTATAGTTTGTTGTTTTTTTAAGGTCACCTGCAGCTACAAGATTTGTGGTATATTTATATTAATAAAGCCTCAATTTAGGTTTAATGGACAATTAAAAGGTTGTAGCCTGTGTACCTTTATGTGGTCTAATTCTACTGACTGTGCAGAAAACCCCCTCTGCTAAAACCCGATATAGCCATCAGCTGGGAGGTGCCTTTCAAAATTGACAGCTCCAGAACTGCAGGCCAGCTGTCCCAATTAGAGGTGTCTTTTGGTTAAGTGTCATGTCATAACAGACTTTGAGAGAACTGAAAATGAGGACCGGATTTGGTAGGGAGAGAGGGAGAGAGAGAGGGGTAAACCACATTTAACAGAAGAATGAAAATGAGAAAGATACAAAGAAAACAACATGAAATTAGTGTGAAACTTCTTTTGAAACACTCTGCAACATTGGAACCCGAGATGAAGATGTCATTGTTCTCACCGCGTCATTCTCCCGCTCGTAGAAGCAGACGTATCGGTTGAGGATCTCAATGAAGAGCTGGACCTGCAACGAGGGGTCCATGCACTGGTTGGCGATCTTTAGGGCCTTCTTCAGACACTCCATCACCCGTTTACCATCACGAATCTGAAGACACAGACGAACAGGGCGTTGACAATTACAGAGGAAAATTATGAATAAAGCATTATAAAGTGGTACGCACAAGTATGTAAATGCCTCTATTTAGATTTAGCCATATTGATTGTATATAGGCTGCTATATATAGGCCACTATTGGCCTGATGTATTTCCATTGTGCTTTTAGGGTCATTTCTATATTGCTATGTTTTCTTTACATGTTTCTGTATATAATTTGTATTTAATTTTTTGCATGACACCAATATGTGACCAGAGTATGTGGTCTATTTAAAGATGGCGACTCTATATGTATATTCAAGTCTGAGGAAGAGCATCAGCTCGAAAAGTCACTCGCACTTAAGGCGCTTGATCTGTTACACAAACGTGCACATTCACAAATGTAGCAATATATTAGTTCAGTATCAATGTCATTGCTTTATTTTCTTTTGCATCTTAGGCTAGAAGCGAAGCACATGGGGGTAGCTTTGTTTAGTAGTGGTGTGGTGGATTGGTGGTACCTTCACTAGCCATTAGCAGTGTTGTCTGGTTACTGCTAGTCACCTACTCACTGCAACAGCTGTAACTGCTGTATCGTGTGGCTGTCAGTGCAATGCCTCAGCATTTTATTTCCTGAGCTGTCAAGAGTTCACTTATGCTTGTTGATGAATATTTCAGCATTGTTTACAGTGGCTATTGATGACCCTACAATCATGATCAGATGTGAAATGAACCGTGGCAAGCGGATGCAATGCTAACTTAATGCTGATGTCTTATCACCTTTGGATTGATGTGAAATGTTTGGATTGCATGATTTCTTGAAACGGTCTACTGATGTTGAATTGAGTGAAATGTCAATGTCTGCTTGCTGGGAATTCCTGAAACAAGTGCTGTCGCAAATCAAGCTATTATTGAATGCTGCGCTTTGTCTTAAACCATTTCTGGGTGTTTTTTGGAGTGTGCTTTGGGTCATTGTCCTGCTGGAAGACCCATGACCTCTGACGGAGACCCAGCTTTCTGACACTGGGCCCTACATTGCGCCCCAAAATTCTTTGGTAGTCTTCAGATTTCATGATGCCATGCACACAGTCAAGGCATCCGGTGCCAGAAGCAGCAAAGCAACCCCAAAACATCTGCGTCCCATTTCATTCAGATGGCGATGGACAGTGCAAGCTGACACTGTTGTACCCTGTGTCTGCAGGTCAGATTGAAATTGAACAATGCGTCGTTGCAATCTTTCATCAATTTCTCTCTTCCGACCACGTCCAGGGAGGTTAGCGACAATGCCATGAGCTGTAAACTTCTTGATGACATAGCGCACAGTGGACACAGGAACATTAAGATCTCTGGAGATGGACTTGTAGCCTTGAGATTGTCCATGCTTTTCCACAATTTTGGTTCTTAAAATCCTAAGACAATTCTTTGCTCTTCTTTTTCTCCATGCTCAGTGTGGTACACACAGACACACAACATAAAGGTTGAGTCAACTTTTCTCCATTTTCACTGGTTGCAAGTGTGATTTGTATATTGCCAGCACCTGTGACTTGCCACAGGTGAGTTTAAATACAAATTAAAGGAGCATTACATGTTTGAAATACAACTATTTCTTACAATTTTGAAAAGGTGCCAATCATTTGTCCGGTCCATTTTTGGAGTTCTGTGTGGAAATATGTCAGATTTGGCTTTTTCTCTGTGCTTTTTTGTGTTGTTCCAATGCAAACAATACAAATAAACATGTGAATACCAAAACATTTGTAATTGCAACAATTTTCCATGACTGTATGTGTATATATATATATATATATATATATATGTGTGTGTGTGTGTAAAACTTAATTCCCATTGGTCCTCAACAATGTAGTGAAAGCTAAAATCTATTTTTATTGTTACCTTGGCTTAATGTTCAAATCCAAGTCAACTCCCAACGTTATGTCCCCCCGACCATTCTGATTCATTCAGAAACATGTCAAACCATGGAAGCAAAATGCTCACTCCATGTCATGGGATCTTTAACATTAGCTATATCAAACCAATTAATCTGCTGGGGCTTATCTTACTGAAACACCAGCAGTCTGTAGTGGGGGTCCAGGCAGTCTCCTACCAGTCTGTTCAGCAGCTCAGATTGTGGACTCCCTGAACAGAAAACAATTGCCCATTCAGAAATGTACTGTAATATCAGCAGTCATCATATGATGAATCACTTACTGAGTCTATTGACAAGTTCATAACTGAACGAGAAATGCAGCCATTCTCAGGTCCTCTTTTCTCTTACCTGTTCTTCCCTGTTCTAGAACTGGTCCAATCAGAGCGTGGCATGTTGGTCTGGGATACCGACTACACAGTGACGTCACTGCTGTGACGAGGCATCTGGAAGCTGGTTCTGAGAGAGACAGGACCTACAGGGGCAACAGAACACCATCACATCACTATCAAACAGTGATAAACTCTGCATTCTCTATGTGTAGGGCTTCAATCACACCTAATCCACTTCCTTTCAAATGGAAGTTTAGTCTTTTCCATCTGTTGCCACTAAATGATTGCATTGCAGACGTTGATTTACGCAAATGTTGTGTTGAAATACCACTGTAAACTAAATCGGATGTTGTATTTGTCATGCTTTGTTATGTTTCCATGATGAACATTTGTATTATTGGTGAACTGAAGTTGCAAAGAAATGGTTTATTCTACCACCATAATCAAAAGTCCTACTAGCAGCAATGTTCTAGGCTACATAGTGATTAATGTGAAGAATTGTTTTTACTCATTTAGTCCTTTTTGTTGCTGGCTCATTAAAGGAATTGCAAAATATGATTTTTGCCAAGGAAAACAACACAGTTGTCAGTTTGTTTTAGCTGTGGAACTCTTGTGTGGAACTCAGAAACATGCATGCATTATGGATAAGCTGTGGTCAAAGCATATGGATCCAATTGTGAAGCCTAACTGACCAATCAATAGGGCTATCCTCGACTTAACAAATTATTAGTAGACTAATAGTCATAGATTTTGTCAACTTATCGATAGGTTGATTTGACAAATCTGTAAAATTGTGTTTCTCACATGCTATCATGCAGAAAGGCCTTTTAAACGCCATACTTACCACAGATGTTCTCATCATTTTTCAGGAAATAACTCATTGAACATGGAAAAAACAAAAATGTACTAATCTACTAAGAAAGTCTTGGTTGACTAAGACCAAACCAATAGATTAATCAACTAAGAGGGGGCAGCCCTACCAGTCAGTCATACAGGCACACAACAGCCATAAAACAGGGCTGCAGACCAGTCCTGGTCCCTGGGATGTTGCTGAGCAGTTCTTGGGCTATGTTCTAATATCAGTTTTAATATAAACTGATATTAGTTTTATTGGGAGTGGTACCTGAAGAGAGCAATACAACTGATTGCCCATCCCTGCAACCAAAACGTTTCACAACCGCCTCTCTTATCTTGTGAGGTACCTTTCCTAATAGGAGGCTCTTGATGAGTGTGGCTGCTGTGCTGTGGCTGAGGTCGGTGGAGAGCCCCAAAAGACAGCTAACCAGATTCGGTAAGGTCTGCTCTGGTGCCTCAGACAGACTCAACATGCTGCATAACACCTCTACCTAACAGAGGAGAGAGTGACAGATTAGTGGGATTACTCCCCTCACATTTAGGGCAAGAAAATGTGGGGAGGAGTTTTTAATCAATCAAGGATATACCTGAGTAGGGTCACATTCATTCAGCACCTGCAACACATCTGCAGAACTCTGATCCCACTGAAAATAGACAATGGAGAATGTTAGACTCTAGGCCACATTGTTTATGATAACTCTGCCATAACGTATTGCTTCTTACCTCCATCTCACTTTCCAATAGTTCCTTTATTCGAGGAACAGCGGCCTGAAATGAGAAAATCTGCTTATCTTTTGTCATTTAAGAGAGTCGCCTTGTGTGGTATAAATCAGCGCAACATCTGTTAAAGAGCCCAAACCTAGTGTATGCGTTTGGAGTATTTATTTACCTTTACATGTTCGGGCAGGGTATCACCCAGATTGACTGCTGCAGGTTGCTGTGGTTCAACAGTGGCCCTGGCGGTGGCTTCCTCCACTGCTGATAAGTCCCCTTTCAAACACTGTGGCTCTAGTGCAGGACCTTCACTGCTACACATAGTCATTGTAGGAGACAAATTCATTTTTATCCGTTTTCTCTGTTGTCCATTCTCCTCAGCATCTGAACCAAGAGCCACAGAGCTGCTCTTTCTTTTCGTCTGTGTCCCCGGCTCTGACATCTCGACTCCAGCCTGAGCTGCTGGCACTGTTTGACCATTGAAACATGTGGCCCATCCTCCTGTCCTACCAGGACCACCCAGACCTTCACAAAGCCCTTTCAGTCTCTGGCTACACTGTGGAGAGAACAGGGGCCCCTCCCCAGAGTCGCCCAAGTCCCTTTGTAGCTGTCGAACCAGGGTAATGACCCAAGGGTTTGGACAAGGATCCTGGCTGAGGCACTCAAGCAGGCGAAGCACACGGGTTCTGGGAAGTTCCGAGTGAACCACATGAATGAAGGAAAGCAGGTTCTGTTTGAATGCGACTGGAAACAGGCACACCATTGGTTTGCTGGATAGAGGAGCAAAATAGACTTAACTGTGGGCACATTCTGGTCATAACCAGCACTTTATGAAACCACATAACTACGAACAAATTAAATAACGTTCAACAAGAGATTATGAGACACTAAAAGCAAAGAAAGTAAAAATTATCCGTCTGTCCACAAATCGAACATTTCTCCCCACATCATTACTTACGTTCCAAGTGGTTGACCATCACTCTCCGCGAATAATTCCTCTTCGCAAAGCATTTCTAACCAGCGATGCAGGGAAAGTTGGGAGTCAGAACGTTGCTGCCTGTGATACACGCACAAGGCTCTGCGAATAGCGGATGCGCCTGACAGAAGTGACTGGAAAAGTAACTTTGACCGACCGTCAGTACGGCTCAACAGGTTCGTGTCCATGGTCTTCTCACCAGAGAAGCCTTCTCGGGATAACGAGTTGAGGCAATAGTCTCTACTAAGGTATTTCAAGGGTCTCTAGTTGAGCCACTTGGTTGACCCATTAAACTATATAAACCGCGCCCGTTTTGTTTACATCTTCTTCGTGGAGTGAAGAATCGGAAAAACATTTTTACAGAGTGCCACCTACTGGCAAGGATAATTGGTAAGAAAGAGCCATACACATATTCTCACTTCGGCAAAATGTGAAACATTTTTATTTTCAATAGCTATATAACTTCTTATAAAAAATTATAAAATCCAACATTAGGTGTTCATACCAATATTGGAACAAGTCAGCTGAGGTAAACATTTCAAGTAATACATTTGCAGGAAAGGTACAATGCTCTTCAAATCTAGAGACTTAAAAAGGGGAATTCAATTGAAATACTACGGATTGTACAAAATTTAGACATTTTCTCCTCAAATTTCTCTCAATTTCTTTACAATGTTTATGTCCAGTTCACAAGGAAATATAATCCCAAGACATCAGTGTGCATTGCCTGACAGTGTTTACAGAAAATGTTATAGGCAGTCAGATCTTGCAGATGTTTCATGTAGGGATACGTCTGTCCATAAAACATTCCATTAACCATTTCAGGTAATGCAATTCAATTCACATTACATTTTCCTTGATCTTGAGAACTCACACAGCTTATGAAATTTCAGTGAGAATGTTTACTTTGCCAAATACTACTGATAGTTAATTTCAGTAAAATTCCCCTTTATATAAATATTCTCTACATACAAGACAACTTTTAAAATCTCAATGTTGCAAATTGGCAATAGCTTGGCAAAAAAAAAAAAAAAAGACAGTGCCCATACCAGTTTAACCAATCAAATAGTAGGCAACGCCCTTGTGGCAACAACAAAACAAGACTCCACTGGCTGTCAAACCAGAGCTCCAATCAAATCCCAAGCTGTGGGCATTGATGGGTCAAGAAGAGGCCAGTCTCTATGACTTCTAAAAAGCTCAGATAGAAGCCAGCACTTTTTTTATGTTCAGCTAGTTACCTGGGAGGGCATGACAATATAGGATTGCTGTCAAAAGAGAAGAGCTGCAGGAGCAATTAAGAGACAAAGGAGCCAATCAGGGGCAGGGCAGTGAACAGGTAGCAGCTTATTCTTCTGGGGGAAATGGCAAGGTCCCCGTCAGTCCTTTAAAGGCACATGGAAGATGTGATCAATCTCAGTCCCTCATGTAAAAATGGAGGTAATCGTCGAAGTCCTCGCCATCATCGTCGTCACTACTATCGAAGAAGTCGTTGAGAAGGGTCAAGGCCATGATGCAGTCCAGTAGTTGTAGGCTGTCCAAGTCTTCCAGACTGTCCTCATCAAACTGGTGAGAAGAGGAATCACAGAGGCAGCAATGAACATGCATTTCCTACAGCGATGTACACAGAACTCGTGTATGGAGAGCGATATAGTCCACTATTGTCATCATGCTGGTCCTGTGTCTGAATGAGAGTTGGCTTGTTGTCATTGTATGACAAGTGTGTCATCCAACAATTTTTTTGCAGGACTGGTCAACATGGGGAAAATAAAATATAGATTTTTTTGCCCCCCCAAATTACTTACTTTTTCAAATTGATACACATGATATTGGTCTATAAAACAAAAACATATGCTCACACATGAAGACAGTAAATAACCTGTATATTACCCAGCCCTAATTCTTGTATAGTATTTGGAAAATGAAGTGTTTCCGGTTCTGATGTGGGAGCATAGTGAGAAAACCAATGTTCTAATTCCAGTGAGAAAGATAATTTACCGATGCGTGATGTGGTCTGCGCCGATGTGTGACATGCCGATAAATGCACTCCGATTTGAAGGGGCAGCGTCCAAATCGCATGTAGAAACTGCATGTTCTTTTGCTGGAATGAGAAATTATGAGACAGAAAAGATGTCAAAAATGGACTGATCTGACATTCAAGCATGCCCCGACTTCTCTGCAATCCCATTTTAATTTGGAGCAATCACCAGGAGAAAAGAGGTGTGTGTGGGGGGGGGGTCTTGGGGGTACAGCTGTAGTGATGTCCCGATTGGAGCAGATCACAGCATATTTTCATTGATTGGGAATGGCTATATTAAGCCTGATCAAACTCAGATTTTTTTTTATGAGAACCATTAAGGGAAAGCTGTAATACAGGCAATTTTTTTCCCTTTAAGCAGAGCTATTCAGTTACCAAATATACCTTACCTACATTGGATTGGTTTTACCAACTTTAATGTGTGCACTGTGCAATCTAGGAAAATACAAATATTGGATTGGGATTCAATATCGGCATATACTCAATATTAAATGAATGGGATCAGGAGCAAAAAAATTGACCGGGACATCCCTATAAAGATGTATGCATTTCTTAAACCAATCACAATCCAGTACAGGACTCAAAACTGCATACAAACCATGATTCAATATTTTTAAAGATGAAAAAACTGGCATTTTGTGCAGTACATACATGTTTTTTGAAGGTTAAAGATGTTCCTCAAATTAAATTTATGATAGTTATGCTTGCTAGCTGCTGCACTTGAAAGTTGTAAATGGTCATATGGTCTCAACTTGGGACAGGCAGGATAGGTGAAGTAGCACACCAACTGAAAGTAGATGCCGCTATAGACCATTTCAATGGTGTTTTCAGTTGCTAGGTAAAGACATTGGAACATTTAAATGCGCAAACAGATGATAAGCTAATGCAATACTAGAGTTTAGTCCTACATTTCAGTATATTGGCAACAGTCTAAATTAATTTGGGACCTTACTGCACATGAGCAGGTTGTGCCCTAGGGCTGTTGGAGCGAATAGTAAACATTTTATTACTAATCGAATGATCTAATTACTATTCGGGGGCATGACAAAGATGCTTTCATGCTGCTTAATACTGCTAGCTACTTCGACCCGACGAGACCAACAGCAGGAGGTGCGCGAGAAAGTGAAAGAGGAGCTGACAGTTATTGCGGCCTATTTAAGTAACATCCACTTCCATTCAGCCAGCAATCAGATAAGCAGGTCATAATCACTCTCATGTCAGACTGAAAAAATATAGAGACGGGCCAAAACGCAGATAAACTTCTTTTCAACGAATGGCGGGTCTCGTCCAAGCACAATGAAGGGTGCAAAATATCTCCGTACCGACGAGGCGATTTGCGCAGGTGACAGACAGTAGTCTCAGTTAGACAGATTCACGCACAGGTGTCAAACTCGCCTCCCCAGCTGACCATCCTGGATGCGTCGGTACACGCGAATGACAGCAAATCTTAAATAGAACGCTGTGTCATGCGTTGTTAACATTAGTAACAGTTTTTATCTTCGAGAAACTTAAATCCATGGACAAGTCAGAGGTCTGAATGGGGAGTAGCGCAATTTACCATCGTATCTTAAATATCTCAAGTCGGAATCTGTCTCCAAGTGCCTAAGCTTAATTATTATTTACTTAGCAAGAAATAAATGTTTATTGGTAACGTTGGGATGCCCTCTAGTGAACGGAACGTTTAACAGATAGTGACATTGGTGAAATATAAGCCTGTGTATTCAGTGTACAGGTACATAGTAAATATGAATAATTTGAATACATTTTTGCAATATTATTCGAATATTAAAAATAATAAGGAATGACATTTCAATGGGATTATAGAGGAAGATTGACAGCTCTAGTATATATGCATCACAAAAACACAGGTACATGCATACTGCCAGAGCTAGGCAGAGAAACACACACACACACACACACACACACACACACACACACACACACACACACACACGCCTGTCCATAGATGCACATATGCATTGGCATTTAGCCACACATAGTAGCTTTCGAAGCAGTAGCCTACTATTGTAAACACTATTAAACAAATAGGCTACTGTATTACTATCTCTCTCTCTCTCTCTCTCTCTCTCTCTCTCCCTCTCTCTCTCTCTCTGTCTGTCTTTCTCTCTCTCTCTCACACACACACACACATGCACAAACACAT
>OMKL01148977.1:0-14679 GCA_900302295.1 Parasudis fraserbrunneri | reverse complement strand
ATACTATATCATACTACCCTTTACTATGCAGTTTAATAATATACTATATCATACTACCCTTTACTATGCAGTTTAATATACTATATCATACTACCCTTTACTATGCAGTTTAATATACTATATCATACTACCCTTTACTATGCAGTTTAATATGATACTATATCATACTACCCTTAACTATGCAGTTTAATATACTATATCATACTACCCTTTACTATGCAGTTTAATATACTATATCATACTACCCTTTACTATGCAGTTTAATATGATACTATATCATACTACCCTTTACTATGCAGTTTAATATGATACTATATCATACTACCCTTTACTATGCAGTTTAATATACTATATCATACTACCCTTTACTATGCAGTTTAATATGATACTATATCATACTACCCTTAACTATGCAGTTTAATATACTATATACTACCATTTACTATGTAGTACAATATGATACAAAATCATACTGTACATCATATATATATATATATGGTATATACAGCATTAATGTACATGCTATCATACAGAGTTATATAGCCTATAGTGAGGTTGGTAGTTATGAGTACAGTGACGACAGTTGGCAGGTACTATTAAGACGTTGTCACTGCATGGACATCAAGGAGATGGTGCAAGTTTCTATTCAGGAGAAACTCTAAAGGTGAGGTTCTCTGAGCATGTGAGTGTCTTACTCAGCCCTATAAGGCTCTTGTAAAGATGTTTCTTTGGGGCCATTATGCGAGATGATAACGACTTTAGACTGACAAGCTCAAACTAACTAGATTGTCACCAGTTAGGTCCTGTTATTTCATCTTTGTGGATCTGACCACAAACTAGACCTAAATGTCTGAGAGCCTGCCTCCTTTGTATTCCAAAGGCAAGTATTACAGAAGTGTGGAGCACCTTCACTCCTTTCACTGTGAGCAATCAGTCTTAGCTTTCTGCAGGGACTCGAGGGAAGAAATCAATTCCTTTAAACTGCTCTGTGAGAGAGCCATGAATTCATTTGTTATCCCAGGTGACTACATTGTTCATGATGGTTTGGAGCCCATCCAAGTCCCATTATTATGAATTGACATAATTGTCTTGGCCAATCAGACACAGAGCTCAATTTTCTTTCACTAAGAGCAGATTGCACTTGATATTGGATAGCTTGTGATTATTCTGCCTCTACACAGGCCCAGTGAAGATAAACATGGTTTATCTCGTTTTCTTGGTGGTAAATTGAGGATTTGTTACTGTGACCTTAATACGGTGACATTATCTGCCAAGTACCATGGGCTGGACAATAAATAGATAATCACATCATGACTACAAATGCAAGCAATGAGCAGAATGGCTGAACAGTTGTGTTCCATGGCTGTGCATCTCAGCTCATGAGATATATGACTATGAGGATAAATGGCCAATGAACAAGGTAAAATACAGCATAGACCTCACTGTTTGTATGTTCTTTTCTTTTCTGTATGGCTATTACAGGGTATTTCTGAATTGAGATAAACAAATGTGAAGCCAAAATACTTACACTTAGAAAATTGTATTGTCCTCAAAGAGGGTTAAAAAAAAGAAAATAGCACAGACCAACATTAAAAACACATTACATTTAGTTTAATTACAAGTATAACACAGTTGTCATCATAGGTCACAAGTCTCAACATAAGAAATATTTTAGTCAATATATTAGTGAAAACCACACAATTAATTTACTTAAGACCTTGGGCAGATACAGTAAAGTCAGTGAAATCTTTCCCAATTCTTCTAGTATGGAGCTCTTGGTCAAAATGTAATCTGTTATGGATTTGTAATCCTTTAAATTGTAATCCCATTACCATACACCAAAAAAAAAAAAAAGCATTACAGTAAGTTACAAGAATGTTGTATCTATGAAATGCAACAGGACACTTGCTATAGGTTTTGGCCACTTACTGAGCAATGATGGTGGAAGTGAAAGGAGGTGGACAGTGGAAGTGTATTACTTTCTGGAATAGTGATTCAATTATTCTTGCAGAGACAAAGTGTGTGGGCAGGAAATCATCTAAAGCTTACGGGAACAGTTTTGTGATTACCTCAAGCAAGTCTAAGGCTAATTGCCAATGTACCCAAGCAATGACCTGAAAACCAAAGTGAAGTTGGCTTTCAGCTCCAGGCCAGCCTTTAAATGGAAACTGAAAGAACCCATTTGATTGCAGCGACCACAGTGATAGTTGCGCTAAAGTGGCAGCTTTGACTTTGGAAGGTAGAGAGGGTCAGGACATCAACTGTTCTGAGACCTTGATGATCACAGCTCAGTGTGCTCGTTGCTGACTGTTTAGAACTGTGGAGTTCTGATTCTGACAAGAGACAATGACGTTAAACCTGGTGTGGTGTGGATTAACATAAAACAACACTGTTGTCCCTATAATCTTGTGTCAACATCTTGCAGGCTAATATATTCCACATAGTTATGGAATGATGATGGATGCCATCCTCATATTCTCTGCTTTTCATTTACACCATTTTGTGTCACCAATTGAAATGAACAGAATGTTTACATGAAGGGACATTATGTTACAATACGTTACTATGGTAGGTGTACTTCGGTAGAATGAAACTGTTCACTGCAAGGTCTGTGGATTATCTTGAGTAACCGGGTCATGATTTCTGGAAAGAGTCATTGCTTTTGAGCTCTTCAAATGTATTTATTTGGTGCTTTGAGCACCACAAACCGAGTGCCATTCACCTCCATTGTATTGGAGTGACGGCAGACACCTCTACGGCAGATATATCTCTAAAACCAGGCAAATCACACCAAAACTATCTGGATGAATAGAGCACTCCGGGTAAGGGGAAACATATGTTGAATATGGTGAACTGCCCCTTTAAGGCACAACTTCTGCCAATAAGTAGCCTATGCCAATATTTCATACAAATTACTGAGTTATCAGAGTGGTGGTAGAGGTGGTTTGGGAGTATTAGGCTACATAGATGTCTTTTAGGGGACAGCAGACTAAGATTAAAATACAACATCGATTGTGCAACAACCTCTATTTGTGTGAACAACCATAAAACGTCAGCTGCTCACTATAAAACTCGGTCGAATTGCGCCACATGGCTCAGCCTGTGAAACGCATAAATCAAAACCCATCATACAGTTTGAATGTTGGGAATGTTTCATCAAACAGATGTTGAAGCTCACATAAATACACACGATGCAACACATTAAACTTTCTAAGGGGTTCTGTTCATGATCTTGATCATTCCATTTGGCTCATTACAGAGGCCTGATTGAATTACAGGTGCAATGAAAAGATTTAATATGATGAATGGTCAAATTCCATGGGAGTGAAACACTTAGACTAGATAAGAATAAGCCCCAGATTGACATGAATGAACAGTAAAAACAAAATGCAGGTCATGCAGGTGACAGGTCACAGACGAACATAATCTGTTTCCACAGGATTCCTTCACTCAGTGCTTTTCATTTGATGGCTGGACTGCATTTATTTACAGGGGGAAAGTTTGACGAAAGAGACGATTACAGGTATTTATCTCTATACAGAGTCCCTCACCAGGTTTGGGAAGGTTACTCAATTACAGATCACTGAATAATCTATTTTAAATAAAAAGTGTAGGCTAATCAGTGATATAATCAATTTGACTTCAACAGAGTAAGGTAATCTGATTCAATACTTAAATTGTTAAGGGAAATAGGGTAAAGGTAAAGAAAGTGTAGTGGACATCCAGCTTACTGTAGATTTGCCTATCTAACTCCTCATTACTCCCTCAAACTTTAAAGATGAAATGAAATAGAACCAAGAGTAGTAATAAATAGATGTTGTAGGTGCACACTTGCATGGGCCTTCATTTTTTAAAGTTTAAAATTTGATTAATTGTTATCACCTCATCCCAGTGGTGTGCTGATTTTTTATTAAGTTGGCTTGGCAAAACCAACTTACTGATATTGTAAGTGACTTTTTTGTCAACGCTACTCCTCCTACAGCTTTGAAGCTACCAGCTTCAAAATTGCTGGACATCTTCAGGGTATGCCTGTGGAGATTGCTCGTGCTTTTTGTATGGATAGCTCACTTCTATCCTTTCTTTCACTCATTTTTTCATCCATTGTTTTCTCATAGACTTATAAATGGGCATGGCTATTATTAACTTTTAAGCTAAAGCCTTCCAACTTGCTATACAACTTAGGACATGCCCAACTAATGAATGTTGATTTTTTTCAAATGTTGCTACGATTCGATTCAGGAGCGTATAGTCCATATGATGCAATATATTGTGATCCAGCTAACACAATCAGATTAACAACATTTCTGTCAAGTCACAAATATGTATAGGCCTAACCAAAATGAGGTTGAGAATGCAATTTCATTATTAAGCCCTGCATTACACTTGAATGAAAAATTTGGAGCACCATTTTTGGAATCTGGACCAAAGAAAAAGCATTCTGAATTGCCTATTTGTTTATGGTGTATATATTCATCGATTGAACTGGATCATTGCCTTTTGAATTGATGTATCATTACACCCCTAATTATCATGTGTAAAGGTCTGTGATGACTGAAACCTTAGTGGATGAATCAATAAGTTGTGTCTCAACTGAAAGAGCAAGATGGTTGGCTGTCTCCCAGTACTCCCTTGTGGGGAAATAGGCTTATTCCTATTTTGTACTAGAACAGAAACTTCGAGGCTTGGTCTAAAAAGGGTATCACTTGCTTGGAACATTGTTATACGGATGGAATTTGTATGTCCTTCCAGTAATTAAAGCAGAAATATCAACTACCCGACAAAGATTATTTTTTACATACTTACAGTTAAGGAATTTCATAAGGGTTAACCTCCAAGGACAATGGCAACTACGCAAGTTATCACCCATGGAACATCTTTTTCATGACGCTCAACCAATGGTTAGAACAATTCCTAAGGTTTATGAAGTCCTGTTACCTTTTCTGTCAATTCCTGAACCGGAAATATCTAGACTTAGATGGGAGAGGCATCAAGGGATAGAGATTGCTCCAGAATTATGGAGGGACTTATGTAGCAACGGTGTAACGTGTACATGAAATTCAAGATATAGGTTAACTCAGTTCAATCTTTTACATCAGATTTATCTCACCCCTTCCCAGCTGCATGTGTTTAACCCCAATCTCTCATCCCTTTGTGTTAGATGTGGTCTGGTAGAAGTCACTTTCATTCATTCCACTTGGGAATGTTGTAAACGTCAAGGTTTTGGCAGGGGATCTGTGATGCTTTATCCACAATTCATGGAGTTACTTTCCCAATGGATCCCGAGATATTCCTTTTGGGCAACTTTTCAGATTCTAATCTTACACATAGCCATTCCTTTGAACTTACAGAAATCTTACTGGCCATTGCCAAAAAAAATGTGTTGCAATGAAATGGAAGTCAGATCTCCCATGGCCAATTGGATTGTGGCTTTAGGAAGTGAACAGTTGCATACCAAAAGATAACCTACTCACTAAGGAATAAGGGTACCCACCGCGCTGTTTGGTCTGCCTCCAGATCCCATCCCCATCTACCGTTCCTACCTCAGACCCACTAGCACCCCCCCTCCCCCCAATCCCCTTCTAAAGAGGCCCCACAGCGTCCCACTAGCTCACTGACCAAGGTAGAGCTGAAAACAGTTGTTTGTTTTTCAATTATATTCTTTAGTCCGAACATTGAATCAATGGGAATGTGGTTTGGCATGATGAAAGATCATCGGTCAACCGCGGGTGAAGTTGTGGCTTTTGACGGCTCAGTACTCTACCTGCCTGTCAAGTTGAGTGATGTGGGTATCACTTTGGTTGACTGACAATTGTATGTGACTAAAACACAGGTTTTGGGCATTAGCCATAGTTGGTGAGCAGTCACAGCATGTTCTTCACTCGTGAATCATGCCATCTGTGCGTTTCATAAGAGTGTTTCACAATTTTGTTTAGAATTGAACCCAGTTATTCAGGCAGAGACTTGCAGCAGCTTGTTCTGGATGTGTGCGTTATCTGGTTCCCATCCATAGTTTACAGGTGGTTGTCCCGAAGAGTGAGAGATGAACCAACAACCAGGAAATGGAAATCAAGATCCAGATGCCAAAGATACTGCCACACCACTCGGATCTATGTCGGACTGTGTGATAGTAAAGTGCTTATCAGCCTCGTCGGACTGTGTGAGTTGGAGTCATTCTGCTTTCATACTGGGTGATACGAGGCTGCATCCTGTCAGCCGACACGCATCATTTCAACACAATTTTCACTTTAACCGCTGGCCGCAGCACAACATATTCACACGCATGTATAGCAATGATTTCCATCTGCTTTCGTAATCTAGTTTGCTTGCCCAGTGGCTCTGCTGTTTCTTGCCGAGCAGTGCCTGCTTGGGGTCTGTCGGGGGCAGAGTTATGTCCCAGATGACACATAAAAAGGCTTTCCTTCTCATGCCATAAATCTATTCAAGCCTGTCTAGGTTATATTTGCTTAAATCTTGACATTTTAGACATTTGACTTTTTTTTTTTTTTTTTTTTACAAAGGCCTGCCAAGCATGCTGTTATTGCCTTCTGTGTTCCTATTGGTCACTCATCGCAATAGCCTCATAGCTGCCATATAGTACCAGCCACAATGTATCATTTTGCCTCAAATTTTCGGATACTGCCAGAACTTTGTCGGAGCCCCACGCTGAAAACACACCAGACACCGGAGCGCGCCACAAAGTGCTGCAAAGCGCCGGGAAGTCCAGACAGTTTCCTTTCGTGCCCGGCGCTGCGGAGTTCCATGGCCAGTATGAAAGGCCCAATCGGTGCTTCGGTGTCTGGTGTGTTTCTAGCGTCAGACGGCAGGGATCGGAACATAATCGGCCATCTGTGGCCCTGTTACACCAGAAACACACCAGACACAGAAGCACCGCAAAGCGTTAATTCTCATGCAAGCAGGAGCCTGGCTGTTCACACCAGAAGCCATTTCTCTACGCCGGTCAACAAGAGATTCTGCTCCTCTGCTCCAATCACAAGTGGAAGCGCTCGCGGCACGCAGAGAAAATAGACCAGATGCCGAAACTATCGCTGAAGATCACAAGCCGACCGCAGAGCTCCACGCCGTGGCACGACCGGTATGAAAGGCCCAATTGGTTAACATGGGCGCCGAAAAGGAAACTGGCTGGACTTCGTGGTGCTTCGGTGTCCGGTGTGTTTTCAGTGTTACACAGAATGACCCATGTCAGTTGACAACAAAAGATTTTGTCCATGTCAGGGACATTTTTGTCTGGGATGGGCTGAAGATGGCAAAAATCGCATAGTGTGTGAGAGACTTTATTCACTTTGCTGCCATCTTTATTTTCGTAGATCACTTTGTACGCATTTCTCAATGAGCAGATGACTAACTCACTTGCCATGCATTTCAAAACACAAAAACTATGGCGGTGAAAAACAGTTGGAGTCAGGTAATCATTAGTTTGTAATTCCAATAGTGTATTCTGCCTGCTATTTGGACTATTTTTGAAGTGGCATTTTTACAGTGAAGTTTTAATATTCCGCATCCGTACCCCTCATTGCATCAAATTCGACCACTATGGTGGCAAAGCGAATAAAGCGAATAGTCCTTTGATCCACTCCCATCCACTGTGACATTTAAATGGGTTAAAGGTCTTTTTGCTTAAAGCTTTTGGTAAAGAAAGGCAGCATGGCCAGTCTGGTACAGCCTTGTTGTTGTGGCTAACAAGCAAATCCCCTCCTTTTTCTCCATATGAAGTCATTGTGCTCAATCAATGGCTTCAAGCTAAAACTTTCTCTAGAGCTAGATTTCAGCTGTTTAACACAAAGCCAGACTCTTTTTAAAAAGGGCTGATTTTCTCTCTAAATGCTAAAAGGCCCCAACCAAAGTCGCAAATTATTCAAATCAAGTGTGCAGTTAATCATATCCCCCTAAATATGAAGTCAGCATCAAGCGGTCATTTGATATAATGAGTGACATTTCTCTCCCGCTGTTTTGTCAAGGGTAATGGAGATACTGAAGTTAGTGGGACAGAATCACTATGATCCAAAAAGTGCAGTCATTCTTGGGAAAGCATCAGTGAATGTTAGCTTTTCCCCTTTGAGAGGCGTGACAGCAACTGACATCTCTGACACTAGGCAGCTTAGCTCCATTCAAAATCCTTTGGTCTCCGTTGTTGCAGGCTGCAGGTGTGGCTGGGCTATGCAACTGCCATCAAGTGTACAGCTGGAGGCCTGTACCTGTCTGCAGAATGACTTAGTCCTGGATATCATGTTAGTTGACTCTGCCAGCTCGCAGGCCTCAGGAATCACAACTGCAATGACATCACAATCACTCACTGACTGCAGAAGCACTCCGAAGACTGGCTGCACTGTGAATCATGTATGACAAGCCCCTCCCTTGCTTTTTTTCCTTGCTTTTTTTTTAACATGGCATCAACAACATCTCGTCTTGTAACTATGGATAATATGATATACGTTCATACAAGTTTAAACATGCAATATGGCATGACCAGGCCATAGAGATTTTTTCACACAGCATCTTCTCTGATATGTTCATATATATTTAAACGCCAAGATGCTCTCATGACAGTGAGTGCATCAGTCTTCTCACAACAGATTTGTAAATAAATCCCACAGCTAGTGTGAAACTACCTCTGGGACTTGTGATGAGACTCAGAGGTTAGTCAGAGGGCAGTGGGGAATGACTTGGGGAACTGCTAGCCATCAGATTGATTTATACAACCTTTTTTAAGTTCCAAACTACATGACCTTTGACCCCTATTGCCCTCCAGGAAAGTGATTTACCGACAGAGAAGAGAGAGCTTCCGAGATAAGTGCACAGAGGAGCTGATAGGCAACAACATCATCATCACCCACTACAACTACTGCATATACCACATTGATGACATCGACTGCCCAAGGACACCTTCACCTTTCTCGATGGTTCACACACAGACCACCTCTGTGGACTACTCCAGTAAGCCCAGCTCTGTGGGGGCTCACATTCAGTGCTATCTCAGGGCCATCCCCTCTTCGTCAGCTAAGAGGTCTATTTGAGTTGATGCTGAATGAATAATTAACTAGAAAATGATAAACACATATCAATAATATCACAATAATATTCATCACAATAACATTCACAAGTATGCCCCTGTCTTTAATAAACAATATATTTGAAGAGGTCTTCCTGTATAATTATTGATATATGATATGATCACTTGCAGAGGGACAGTAATGTGGGGAACACAATTTTACAAATTGTTTAAATCGACTAATTGATTCGTTGGCAAAATCCTATAAGAGCTGACTAAATGTTTCTTAAAGTTAAGACAGCCCCACTATCCATGCATGCTAAACTCACTGTTATTACATATGCTCACACTGTGTAAAAGGCTGGCTTGTTATCTGAACAGCAAAAACTACTGGATCACCATCAAAGAGATGGACCAACCCATGCTTGTCCATCAGCCGAAAGAGAGGTCCAAGCCTGGAGGAAAGGTAACACTTCTTCTCAATGGCAGTTAGTTCAAGATTAATTCAATTATTTCCAAGGCTCACAGGTTTGGCATGCTCTCTGCAAGGGTAAGATAAAGCACCTCAGCCGGCCTAAGCTGAATCCTTGGAGCAGAATGCCCCCCTGTGGATAGAATACGTAACGTAATCAGTTTATGGATGCTGGGTTGTTCTATAGCTTCCCATGTAACTTGGCAGTTCATCAGATGATCCAAGTTATTTCTTTTGCCTTGTAGCAAATCATCACAGGAGAGATCCCTCTTATACCAGAGCTCTCCCTCACGACTGGGATCCCTGACAAAATTAGAAAAGACTTTTGCGCTGTGAAGATAAAGTCGTATCAGCACAGCCTGCTTTGCCCGTGGCACGGTTCTTTGACATCCACAGGCCATGAAGGACAGTGACAGTGACTGCCTATGTTAATATAGGTGTATTAACTATTAACTATATAGAATCAATGAGAACGGCTATATTTCGTATCTTAGGACCTGACCATACGTATAAACATGAGCGCAAAGCAGCACATCTACTCCATGAAGCAGCTGCTGCTGACGAATATCAGCTCCAGTCCAGAGACCCAGACTGAGATGGCCCGATCGGGGCTTGGCATCAACAGCAAAATACTGGTGGTGAGTTCCCACACAGCTCCTCACACACCCTACAACCCTACACTTTCACACAACCTACACACTCTCATACTAAAGGGCCTAAAGTAGCCTAAAGGTCAGAGAAGCAGGCTTTGTAACAACACATTATGTAATAACACTGCATTATTTAATAACTCTACAAAATTGAATACATTTTGATCATTACATTTTGTAATAATCTGCAGCATTTTGTAATAAACAGCCTGAACGCAATATGTAATAAATTTCCCCGCATTTTGTAATAAACTATAAAAAATGTTAAAGAACTCAAATAACTCAACTTAACTAAAAGCATCCATGAACTGTGTGGTTTTGAGTCCTGGTTCAAAAGTTTTGAGGATTAGGCTACTTTTAAGATCGATAGAGAGTCTGTTTCAGGGATGCGCAGCATGTGATTAAAGGTTGCTTCACCAAGTTTAGCCCTGGCACTGGGCACTACTAGCAGCCCACTCCCACATGACCTGAGAGGCCTGGCAAGAGTGAACTCCTTAAACATATCTGTAATGTATTTAGTCCCACTCCATGTATCGATTTATAAACAAGCAGCATTGCCTTATATTCAGTTCTGTGGCTGACAGGAGGCCAGTGTAATGACTTAAAGATTCAGCACAATGATTTTTTAATTCAGTCAGAAATTTCTTATTGTGGAATATTAATGTCATGAGTATCCATTTTTCAGCTTCAAATGTATAATTTGATTTGATAACTGTTTTAGTGCACCCTCTCTTAGCACAGCCAACTCTCAGTAGGTTGAGGGGGCAGCCTTCTGTTCATTGAAAGGAGATGTCAAGTTAGTGTCATAATACATGAAGCTTTCAAATGTAAACAAATTCATGGGACCAGTGTGATCGGAGATAAACATTGGCTAACCTGTGCTAGCAGGTGATAAATAATTGTTACAGTTGCTGTGGATGTTTTTGAACCACTTTTGAACCACAATTAACTAAATTGTAGCAAACTAGTTTCATTACTTGTTTGTGGATTAGCTAGCTGATATCATTTACAACTACTGAAAACTGACAGACTGACTGATGGGCCAATCAGCTAACCATCGTACATTATGTAATATCATTCAGGAAGCAGATTGGATATCTGAAGTGGCTTGATTTTGTTGATATCCAGGGGGGTAGAGATCAAAGGGCTTTAGTCATCATTTTCACAACAACAGTTCTAACATTTTGGCTAATGTTACATTAACATACCTTCTGTAAGAAAATGCAATGCGATTGAAAAACACAATTTTCATTGTACTGAATCTTTAAGAATCTGGGTGATGACCTTTTGGTCCCTGTAGTAACTCTAGCAGCTGCATTTTGAATAAGCTGATGCCGGTCTGATTTAATATTTAAGTTTAATTTAGCTTAATTGTTAAAAAATATAACGTGTACAAATGAAGACATCCATTTTGGTTGGTTATTACATAATGCACTGTATTATTATATTTTCATCATAAAAAAGTGCAACTCCAGCATTTTGTAATAACCACTGCAATATCTAATCATTTATTACAAAATGCGGGGAAATTTATTACATATTGCTTTCAGGCTGTTTGTTACAAAATGCGGCAGATTATTACGAAATGCGGGTGTCATTACATAATGAAGTGAAAATGTATTACATTTTGTCGAGTTATTACATAATGCAGTGTTCTTACATAATGCGTTGTTACAGGCTTGTGACCAGAAGACGACGGTCTGAATCCTAGGGCTGGCTGAGAAAATCTGAGCGGGGGAGGTCATTGAGTAGTGCTCTCCCCTCCCTTACCGACTACCAATGAAGTGCCCTTGAGCAAGGCACTTAATCCCCAACTGCTCCAGCTTTCAGGTGTTAAACATCTGTAACTGATTGCTCAAACAACCAGGAGTAGTGGTGCTGCTTAAATGTATCCAGAGTTTTTCTTGTAAATAACTCGCTTTTGTTTGTATTCATCTTTTCACCCAAATAGCCAGTTTTCTATTGCTGTTCTATTATCTACAAGCTGAATAAATTTCTTACCTCATATAACCTTTGTAAAGTACATTACGTTTTCTTTTCTCTTGAATTGTCTAAAGCCATGTCACTGTGTTCAGTTTCACTTTAAGTGTGGCGAGTGTCCGACCTCTCTTGATTGACAGGCAGTTAGCTTGTTAGGGAGATCATATAGACCAATCAATTTGAAGCACAAGGGCATGCTTACACGCTCTCAGTGCACTCTTTTTGTGTTCTACATCACTCCTGTGCTCGTGGTGTGCTTGTGGGTCCTCTTGCACGTGTTGGAAAAACATGTGATACACAGTTTTAGGGGACCCTTTTCTCCTGCTGTGTTCTTTAGTGTCAATTTCATCAACAGAGACATTTCAATCTCTATAGGACCTTCGGTCGCTATGACCTTCATCAGCTTGTCATCTGTAACGGATGTCAGCTAGCTAGTAGAAAAACAAGCAATGGAACTAGTTTGCTACTATTCAGTTAATTTCAGTAGTTCAAAAACATCCCCAGCCACCGTGACACATGATTTATCACTTGTTAGCACAAACTGACAATCTCCCACAGCAGCCATTCACACTGGTCCCATGAATTTGTTTACATTCAAAGGCATCCGCTATTATGATGCTTACTTGAGATCTCCTTTCAATAGCGCCTCTTGACTCCTCCGTGTGGGACTTGAGTGTGTTGGTGTTCTCTGCTGCTGCTACCATCTGTCTGCAGTCAGCATCCTTTGTCACCGGTGCTGATGTCAACTGGTCCAGGGAGGTTGTCAGGGACACCTCCATCAGCTGCGTGAGCTACTTGTGCACTATATTTTGAGCTGATTAAGGAATGGTTTCCACAATACAGGGACACTTTGAACTATGAAATTGAAAAACACTGGCGGCTATACAAAACAGCCTTTACCACCAGTATGGCATTCTTCTCACTGTTATTTGATATAGGTGTTTCCTTGCAGTCATATAGTGTTCCACTCAAGAGTTATCATGTTGACCTGCAGGCCTGGCAGATAGCGTGGGGTTGATTGTTAATTATTTGTAGCTTTGCTTCTTCACTACCTTTCTCTGGCTGTGTTCCATTTCAAAGGGGTCATCGCTAAGCCCTACTCTCTGCTCAGGTAACTGATGCAAAGGGCACTTGGCTGTGAACTAGGGATGTGCATTTGCCCCATTATTCATGGTTGACGATTCAGTGGTTATTCTGAACAAATAATCATCATTTGCCAGAGAGCCAGATTAATTAAGCATAATAGCCTAAAGCTCAGTTACAATCTCCTGCTAAAATATGCATTTTCATGATTTATGCTTATTCTAATATTTCCAAATCTAAAGTAGTCTTTTGCTGCTTTAGCCTTTTAGCCTTTCAAACAATATCAAAAAGCATAACTATAGCATAACAATTGGATCAATTAAAATAATCATAACATAATGTTTGTGTTGTGTTGTGGTCAAATTTGGCCAGTTTACAACCTTCCTCTATCAAAAATATGGTTTCTTTCATCTGATTGCCCTAAAGCTTCATAAATTCATCAACACTGGGCATCTGAACATATAAAATTAATTATCACCACTTACATTGGATTTTAAATATTATGTGCAATGAAAATCGTGTTTTTCAGTCTCTGCTTTCAGTCACTGCATTTTTTTTTACAGAAGGTATTTTGATGTAGCATTACCCAAAATGTTAGAACTGTTGTTGTGAAAATGACTCAACCTTCTGAGAGTTGGCTGTGCTCAGAGAGGGTGCACTAAAACAGTTATAACAAATCAAATGATGCATCTGAAACTGAAAATGGATTCTCATGACAATAACATTCCACAATAAGCAATTTATGACTGAATTAAAACATAATTGTACTGGATCTTTAAGTGTTTTATTCAAATATCTGTGGTGTTTATGCTCAAATCTGCCCAAATAGAAAATTAATGGGTGAGACGATAATAAAGCATATATTACTACAGTGTAATACAAGGTACTACATGGTACTACAGTGTACTACATGGTACTACTGGATACTATGTGGTATTACAGGGTATTACATGGACTACAGAGTGCTATATGGTAGTACAGGGTAGTACAGGATACTACATGGTATTTCAGGGTATTACATGGACTACAGAGTACTAAATGGTGGTACAGGGTAATACAGGGTACTACATGATACGACAGAGTATTACATGGTATTACATGGTAGTACATTGTACTACATGGTATTACAGGGTACTACATGGTACTACAGGGAAGTACATGGTACTACATGGTACTAAAGGGTACAACAGGGTATTAAATGGTACTACAGGGTATAACAGGGTACTACATGGTACTACAGGGTACAAGACGGTATTACATGGTACTACATAGTACAACATGTACTACAGGGTATAACAAGGTAGTACATGGTACTACAGGGTATTACATGGTACTATAGTACTACAGGGTACTAGAGGGTACCACAGGATACTACATGGTACTATAGGGTATTACAGGGTACAAGAGTTTTACAGGGCCGGTCGAAAATTGACTGAGCACCATGGGACTCTGAAGAACACAATACCAGGGTTAAAGGGGAATGCTAC
>OMKL01148975.1:0-18440 GCA_900302295.1 Parasudis fraserbrunneri | reverse complement strand
ACACCATAGCCACTCCCATTCTTGCATATGATTGGATGGTTGGACAATCAATGCAACGACGTGATACATGATGGGTCCATGAATTGCCATTCACAAGCCAGGAAGTAGAGTGAACGACCTGAGCCACGTCCTGTCTGGGATCCGCTTTGGTTGGACAATCATGTCAATGATTTGAGTCGTTGGAGTCGCTGAAACCCAGGTTATGAATACTGTCTTACACACAGCCTTCCTTGAATGGTTGGACAATCAATGCAACGACGTGATACTTGAATACTGTCTTACACACAGCCTTCCTTGAATGGTTGGACAATCAATGCAACGACGTGATACTTGAATACTGTCTTACACACAGCCTTCCTTGAATGGTTGGACAATCAATGCAACGACGTGATGCTTGATGGGTCCATGAATTGCCATTCACAAGCCAGGAAGTAGAGTGAATGACCGGAGCCACGTTCTGTCTGGGAGCCGCTTTGTTTGGACAATCATGTCAATGATTCAAGTCGTTGGAGTCGCTCAAACCCAGGTTATGAATACTAAAGCTACTTTGTGTCTGCAAATTGACCTAGTGACCTAGTTCACCATGCTGAAAATGTTTGCAGAAGCATGCAAGCATGCATGCAAGCAAGCATGTCCTATTACTAAGCAATAAATCCCTAAATAGACCACAGTATCCATTTGGCACACCTTGTTTTTGAAAAATTATTGTTTCCCTTTTTTTCAGTTTTTTCATCAACAAGTTACATGATTGTGTTCAGTAGTCATCCAGAAACCACAAAACAGTCCAACCTTTGAAAAGCTAACCAAAAATATGTTTTAATCGAGGAGTGGTTTCAGAAAAAATAGCGTCTACTTACCCTACTTAAAAGTGCATAATCCTAAAGAAAACAAAGACTCAAATTGTTATTTTTCTGCATAACAAATGAATATCAAGTGTAAGAGATGGTTCAATGAGTTGGAAGTTCACTTCCAAGAAAATTTCAAAAATTAGAAAAATTCAAAATTTAGCATGCCAAACGGATACTCCGGCCATTAAAGGGTTAAGGACCAATGAAGTCTGCCATATTGAAATTTCTGATTTTTTTTTTTTTTCATTTCATTGTTTCCCTACTCCCCCTTGCCTGTTCACCTGATTCTCACCAAACTTGCTTTGTGGAATATGGGGACTAACATCTTGAAATGTGTCATTTAGATAATCGATAGGCCAAACCATATGACCGTTGAATCCAATAAAATTTCGGGAATACACATGGTAAACAGGAAGTGACTCCTTACTTGTGAGCGCACTGTCCAATTTCCACCAAACTTGACAAATATGTTTGCTTTACCATATCACGGAGGCCTGTCAAGTTCTGAGTTATCTGGCCTCATGGTGGTGCTATTCTCATAAAACTAAAAACATTTACTACTCCTCAATGGCTTGGATTAGGGGCATGGTCATAAAAGATGGACTGAGAATTTGGGCCGTTCGGGGATATACCCGAATAACGTGGCCAGGCATTTTTTTTTTTTACCTCAGATCAAATAACATGAATTTCAGAATGGAATGTGGTCTATAATAGGATGCCCGCCCAACATACACTATAAAGGCACTCATGTGCAATACCAACAGTGCTTCAGTGGAGCATAATCAATAATATAAATTCATAACACAGTTGCAAATTCAAGCACCTCATGCTCTCCGTGGCATGGCACATATGGCCATTATACACTTCCTTTTCATGAGCAATCTCTACTATCTTGTTCTATTCTGTTTTCAACCAGCATTTTTACTTGGGCTGTAGGCTAACACACTTGCAATTAACTTGCCTATATCTGCATTCTTATGTTGGCTATTACTTGGAGTAAATTCTCCCTACAGCAATCAAGGGCGCTACAGGCACAAACCCGTGCCTCAAACGTCTTTGCCTCAAGCAGCCACATACTCACAAGAGCTTTCAATTTGCCATTAACAATAGTAGCCTATAATCTACTGCTCACTCCAGAGTCTGCTTTTCTCAGCATCGCCAACTATTGTACATGCCTATAGGCTTATCATAATCAACCACTCCACTAATGTCACTAACACATTTTCTGTACAATTGAACAAATGAAGACAATTATTTATAGGGTGGTCAGTACAGAAGCTACTATTAATGCTTCCCTATGTGGTCATGTTGAATATTGTTTTATATAGTTTGTGCACTTTATTTCATGTAAAGGTGTATTTAATTAAAATAACCAATTTGGAACTTTATCCTATCATATCATCTTTGCATTGCATGGGAAATTTTTGTCTTAACAACCTCTCTGATCCATAGAGATAGATTAGGCTTAAACCTATCTGAGGTTGTTGACCCGCTGTGAAGGCCATGGGTGACATGCTAGGTTGTGTGATGACATACCATCAACATGTTCCTACATAAGTGCCTGGTGTATTACATCCTATCTTACGTATTATGCACAAATGTTCTAACATGCTAACAGAGCTAACAGTGATGGTTGTCAAAATAATGATAAAGGCCTACAGTGAGAAACAGTGCAAGAGGTCAAGTTTAACAGATGCCATCACTGCTATCACTTTAAATGTGGGAATTTTCTGTCTTCAAGGGTCACTGAACAATATCTTCCACAGAGCACACACCTCAGGGTTTAGCCTACATTATATATTTGACTAAATTCATAGCAGTCTATTGCCCCCCACTACAAGGGGGGTGGGGCACAACTTGCTCCAAATGTTTTCTGGACAAATGCGTCCTGTCCATAAATATTTCACTGGCACTTCTCTCGCTTTCAAAGCTAACCTGCTGCATGCTCGAGTCCACTCTCTCTGCTTCACTGGATGAGTCGGAGTATGTTTACTGGTGAATGACAATGCTTCCATTGGAATGGCACCTTGGATTGCATGCATTATTAAAAAATGTCAGCTCGGTCTGTGTGTTTGCGTCGCCAGACCCTGCATCAGGCTTGGTGCTGAGGCGTACTTGTCATGCATGATCATGGAGACCTCATGAAATTGCCTAAGATGGAGAGAAGGCCAGGGTAGGGACAATTCTGATGAATAAAATATCTGGGGGAATGGACACATGCTTCTCTATTTTGCTCTTACTTTCCACCAGGGCATATTAAATCAGCAAATTATTACTGTCTTGGGGTGATGGAATTTATTGTCTAGAGTGAGCTTGTAATGAATTTATGAATATTTGCTCCTCAAAAAATAATACAACATAATGATTGTCCTTAAGTATTGGGTTGAAAGTAGTAAAACAGCTGTACTGATAAGTTTTGTATTTAGTTATAGCTACAGTATGACATATTGTAAGTAAGCAAAGCTGGCAAGCTAATATTATAGTTCTGCCTATAGTCACTTTTAGGATATAATTTCAGTAAAAACAAATGGCTATTTTTTGCATGCCTCCTCCGATGCATGTGGAGTCACCAGCCGCTTCTTTTCACCTGACAGCGAGGAGTTTCACTGGGAGAGCGTAACGCGCATGGACGTTCATGCTATCTCCCCCAGATCCCCTCCCTGCTGAACAGGCGCCCCGGCCAACCAGTGGTGGGGAACTTTTTGTCGGTGACGAAATAGTCATTTCACAGGTCGCTCGGCTTTATTGAAAATGAATGGACTCCCAGTGACTGGTTGATAAGAGCTGCTCGCTGTGTGTGCTCACTGTCAGAGGTCACATGACTCATGCTTATATGTCACCTGCTGTTATTGTCCTTGCAAGTCTCAGACAGTAGCCTACATGTCAGAGTGGAAAAATACTGTATCTTCAAGTGAATACATTACGATGTAAACAAAGCTGGATGAGAGTTTTTCAACATAGGGCACCAAATGGATTGTGTATTTAATATCTATACAAAATGAGTGGATGATTGTAAAATTCCATAACGTTATGACAGTTGAATTTGCCGTCTCTATATGCTTCCTTGGCATAGGTATTTGAAGATATGAAATCAGTTTCTAAAATTCCTGAAGTGATTGCTGCTGGGTACTTTTTTTATTAAGTTATCTTACCAGTGCATTGCATCATCTAACCAAATTTGTATTTGTTGAAAATTGCTGTAACAAGTGAAAATGTTTGTTATATCATATGCGGAGGGACTGGGCTGAGGATTCCAGAGGCTTTGTAATGCTTTGATACAAAAAAACAAAATAAGGTTTGGACATGCTGATTAAGAAAGCAGTGCAGTCTCTTAGCACAGTGTGAATATTTTACAGTGCAGTAGAATTCTTTCAATTAGCTTTTGTACATTGCTTGGGCCTAATTGCTTACCCTTATCCATCTATCCCAATCAATATCCCCTTGTTGGTTAGAGACTTGCTGACTGTTTTTCCCGCTCATGATCAACAGCCCATTGTGCTTCATAATAAGCTCTGTACAATGCTCAATAATGATTAAGACATACTTTACCAATTAGTCTTGTGATCGTGCACACTGAAACAAATGAACTACATGTTATTAGATTTGGAAGAAAACCAATTATTATTAGGTTTGATGTGAATCAGAACAATCGACTTGTCATTTTGTGTGATCTTTTGATGCTCTGAATTTCTTGAATTTATTATGTGACATTGCTAAAGAGGTGTTGGTTTACTTGAATGGTTTGAGGGGTAACATCAGATTGGAGCTACAATGCAGTCATACCAGAGCATGGGCAGTGATACCAATATTGTGGACATCCTCAGTTTAATTTAGTGCCCCCTGACAATTTAGCTGGCACACAAAAAAAAACCCACTTGTTTCTTTTAGTAGAGATACAGCTAGGCACAACACAAACAGTACCTAATGACAGAAGCACTCAGCAGCCCCCTTGACGAAAAATATGCTGCTAGAGTGCCCACGCCACCGTTGCTCTCATAGCTGGCTGAGCAGCTCCCTACTAACCTGCTCTCTTTCAGTCTTTCTCTCTCTCCTTCTATCTCTAACCCTCCCTCTATGCTTTGCACTTTCTTGCTCATTCTCTGCTTTTTTGTCTCCTCTTTCCTTCACATTCTCTCTCCTCCCTCCCTCTCTCTCTCTCTTTCTCTCTCTCTCTCCCACTACTACCTCTCTCGCCAAAGCCTCTGTCCCTCTCTCTCTTGGGTGAGGATGCTTTGAACCCACATCATATGTGGGCGAGTGACCCCTAAAAGCAAAGGGCTCTGCTTGCCACAGGTGAATCACTTCCCTCTGCTTTTATCTGTTCGCCACAGAATCCGGGTAAGTCAGACATTTATGTATGAACAGGAACCGAGGGTTGCAGACGTCCATGTTGCAGCCAAACAGCCATGAATAATGAAACAGAGGTGAGAAATAAGAGGTATTGGGGGTGGGGGTGGCCACTGAACAAACACAACCCCTGTGGGATTTTACAGAGGTATATTTTTGTCATCATGCCCTTGAATACTTTGCGAACAAAGCATTTTAAAATGTGACCTCCATGAGGCTCTGTTGATGTCTCTACACTGCTGATATATAGGCCTAAATCCTGGGTCTTCCCCATGGTTCTCCACAATGGATTGTGAGTGGTTATTCTGCCGTTAGCCTGACACATCAGACCCATGGAAGTCTGACCCATGGAAGCCTCCCACTGGGTCTGAAACTGGCCCATTGGCTAGAAACAGAGAAGGCCTCTCTGCAAAAAAGGTTGTCTATAGAGTCAATTTGACTTTTGGTGGTGAGTTGAGGTCTGAAATGTATTCATCAAAACCAATCACAGGTACGTATAGGAAAAAGTCAAGTCTGTGTGACTGTGCTAGCTAACAGCTCTCCCTGTCTATGCAAGCCTCATGCATGGATCACTTCAAAATACCCTTAAGCTAGTTAAATGTCAGGTACCCTTGCTACATTTAAGGCACTTTTAAACATATGTTACCAAAGCAAACATATGCACACTGACAGCTCATTGCTTTGGTAACATATGTTTAAAAGTGTCTTAAATATGTGTGTGTGTGTGTGTGTGTGTGTGTGTGTGTGTGTGTATATATATATACAATGGATGTGACATAAAGTTTGTAAGGAAGCATGTTTTTGAAGGATTATTTCCTGGCCAAGATCAAGAATATTGGAGGCTAAGTCACCAGTAAGTCACCCAATAGGAAGATGGGGCTACTGCACATGCTCAGATTGCGCTGGTGGAATGTCAACATTTGTGTTGTATTAATGTGTTAATAATGTGTTCTACTCCAATTTTTCACAGCATATGATGCCAAATGACAGCAGTGACATCTCCTCTATTTACCCTCCTTGGCTAAGAATGCATTTCTTCCTGTGGGTGTCAGGTGATTGGCAGTAAGCAGACCATAATGTAATCACAAAAGATGTCAGTGATATGTGAAAAGTTTTGTCTAGGGTGGGCCTTCAAAGCAAAACATGGCCTCTGGTCCAATGAGAGTTGATAATGAAAAAACAATGAAATTAGAAAAAACTTTGGCAAAATCAAATGAAGGCTTTTATGTCTGTGGAAGTTATGTTTCATACAATAATAAATGGTAGAAAATATATTCTGAAAATGAACCCTTACATCTGCACCACCACCAGGAGTAATGTAGAGTAGCAACCTATACGATTGGTACACGCTCATAAAAGGAAGCTGGTGTCCTCCTTTAAATCAAAGAAGTTCATAAAATCCAGTGGTAAAGTAAAGATATCTTACTTGAAAGTGACTCTGGTAAAAGTTAAAGTCACCCATAAGAAAATCACTTGAGTAAAAGTCTTAATGTAGCTCACATTAAATTTACTTAAGTATCGAAAGTATGTACCTGGAGTTAAATGTACTTAAGTATCAAAAGTAAGTACAAAGAAACAAAACAGCTATACATTCTGTGGGATGAATCTTTGATCCCTTTTCTTTTTAATGTAGTGAAGAAGTGAAAGACGAAATAAATATGAAAAACTCAAGTAAAGTATAGATACTCCCAAAAAGAAGTAACAAAGTAATTTACATCATCTTCAGATTACATCACTGATGAAATCCAACGAGCTTCCAAACATTTACGAGACTGTGATATTATGAGAGACATTTCAAGGTCATATGGAGCAGCTCTCTAAGGTTGCCTAGCTACCAGGCAGCTGCTTGTCTCAATGCTCCCACTCTTTTCTTATGTCTACTTCAACATGAACCCAATGTCTGCAGCCCCACAGTCTAGCAGCCATATGTTACAAAATGAAGCCACATCAGCACATTTACCATGGGCGAAATGCATTTCCACTGATATAAACCAGTTATAATGCCAGCACACACTATAATGACCCCCTTTGTTAGTCATTGGTTTATACATGCCAGATACAGTAGTAATGTAAGCGTGAACCCATCAGTAGAGTAGTGAATACACGATAATACAGTAAGTAATTGACCCATGGCAATCATGGCAATTACACCCAAGCCTCTTATTGAGCTGCCATCTTCCCATATATGCTAACTTTATATTGAGTGGCAACAAATGGAGAAGAAATAAAATCAGAAGAACATAGTAATGGAGGAAATTAATGTAGAAGTAGGCTGATTTTATGTCTGTGAAAACATCAACATGGACTCTGAAACATTTTGATGCTCCATATGGTTGCTTTCCCTCCATAATTTTAGCAAATTGAATTGAGGCATCTTTAATGTATGGAAATGCTTGTACTACTGTTGACTGTTACTACAGTGTGAGTAAGATTATTGAACACCTGCTTACAGTTTGCTACATTAGCTTCTGCTTATGTGTTCTGTTCTTGCAAATGTGAATATCTGCACCTTCCCGCTATTTATTTGTTGTTTGAAATTCTGTTTCTCAAACTGATTCTAAGTGTGACATAAGAACCAATTATTTATTTGTGGTGCCAAGAGAAAATGTTAGACAGTGTCTAAATATTGCACTACTATACTCCCAGATGCATAAAAAAATCACATTATGATTATTCCCCATGAATCAGACTCAACAGACCATCGGCAAAAGCAAAGCTGAAAACCGGCTCGAAAGAGTACAATCCACATTATATAATTATAATCTTCTGCAACCTCATAAACCACATGCCTGAGGAACTTAAAGGTCTACGTTTTTTTCAACCAGATGCCTGCCCCTGAATTCATTCTTTAATGAAAGAAATAAGAATGTACCATCTGAATTTCTTTAAATCTACCTCCTGTGTTTGCAATGGCCTGAGAAGTGCTCCAATATGAAAACAATTCTCACTAAATGCATCCATTGTGCTCCTGGCCACCAAGGAGGCCTGACTGCCAGTATTTTATGCCATAATCTCATCTCAATGGGTACTTTGTCAACGTTTTGGTGGTGAGGCAACTGAATTGTGCCATGCTGACGTGTACCGAGCCCTGGCACGAGGTATTTTTGACATTTATTGTGTCTGAGCAAGGCAATCAATTCCATTCATACAGTTCAAAGTGTTTTGGGTCATTTTATTTTATTTTTTTCTGTCCCAGTCAATAATCCCAACAGAGGAATACACAAAGAAGTGTCTAACTGTTAAAGCTGTTGAGATATTTTGTAGAAACAAACCTGCTATTATCATGCATTTGGTATTTGTTGCTTCATAATTCTGCTGGGTGAAAGATGAATAGTGTTATGAATAGTGCTGGGAAATGCAAAGACCTATATTTGCAAGGACAAAACAACAACGAAAAAAAATAAAAAAATCTTTGAATGGAAGTGTGTGTGTGTTTGCGTGTGTGTGTGCACGCGCACGTGTGTGCGTGGATGTCTGTGCATGTGTGGTGCCACCATGATAAATGGCCCACACTTTTCTCAGCAAAATCTTCCCCCTGAACCTCAACACCAATACCACCCCACTGAATGCATTTGAAGTCTCTCCTCTTTGCAGCTCATGCTACGCAAAAACACAGCCCAACATTATTGCCATTGTTACAATGGGTAGCCTAATTTTCCATGCTGACAATCACCCTTTAAGCTTTTGATGCCCAAATGGCCCTTCCAGGTAGAGCAAACATCTGCAAATGGACATCCAATCATCTAACGCAAGAGCCCAGGGGAGCAAGGGGCAATCAAAGCCCCTGGACTTTGTTAACATCAGTGGGAATGTGACCTTTTTTGGGGGATTTCGCCTCTGCCTCTCAGAATCTCTGCAGACTACACACTCCTACATAGGAGTGTGAAAAAGCCACCAAGAGAAGCATGAAACAAGTTTGATCTTCCAAATTAGAGGCGTACTCAGCACCAAGGGGTACTATTATCAGTGACATTGAAATGAATCTCGATTTCTAGCTTGTGTCATAGTGTTTGACTGGGGCAGAATCTTGCTCTGACTTGCACATTAAATTAGATCCATTTTATTCCACTAGAAGCCCTTGGAGAACACACAGAGTGGCTTTGAAAGGCACTTCAAAAGAAGGTATCTAAATTCCGAAAAACATAACAATGGGAGGCCCAATTTTCAGGTGGCTTTGATGTAAATGTTCTTGATGTTCCCAAGGATTTAATCTCTTGTAATACAAACTGTATATCCTTAGTGACAAACTATCAAATGCTAAGATGTGACATGACTTCTGTAAACCCATAATTGATTGAGGAGTCAACTGTGACCCTATCCTAAACTAATTTTTAAGTGTCTCTGTATGTATGAGGCTGTACAATGTTGAGACAATATGTGACTTACCCATTCTCCCATGTTATACAGCATTTAATGAAAAGTAATTTTTTCCTTTTCTCCAAATGTTCCTGCAAATGGGTTCAACCCCAATGAGAGTTCTGAAAAACTAAATAAATATGTTTAGATCAAAATTATGTTGGAATGCCTAATTGGGCTTTTGTTATGAAATCATTAAATATTAATTAAATGTATTAACTATCAAGCGATCTCTACACCTATACGCAATTTTGAGGGAAATTACATTTGAATGATTAATCGATCAAACAGATTATGATGGAGAAGAAATGGTTTTGCGGTGGAGATAATATCGTTCAGTCATTATGAGCTCATGAATTGGTAATGGAACAACCTGGTTTTCAGCATAACATTCTCTGAGTGCCAATAAAATCACATCATGACCTCGGTCATGTGCTAAAGATGATTATTCCTGAAATCAATGGTGTGGCAATCTTTGAATTAGGTTATCATCAAGATGACCCACAAGAAGGCTCAAGTACACAGCTTCCTTGAAGATCTCTCTTTGAATTTCATTTCTCACCAGGCTTCATTTTCATGTTATTATATTGTTTGCTTTGTAGCAGTGATGCTTTATCTTCCTTTATTTGTTGGTTCTTTGTATTCATAAATGCACCATGCACTTATGGACTTATGATTTTACAGAGTTACTTAAAAAAAAAAAAAAAAGGTTAACCTGCGATTTTATTGTACATCAGACTGACTAAACCAAACTGTTTGACAGGGTTGATCTGTACTGTTTTATCACAGACAAATGTTAGCATTTCATTATGAGAAAAGCTATTAAATGAATGTTGCCTTTATTTTAAGTTGTTAATCAGACACACAATAGCCATCTGTGCTTACAGAAAGTAATAATGCAGGAGGCCCAGTCTGAAATTCAACGTATACTTCACTATAACGTCAGAGGTAGAATTATTTTTTCAGCTCTGTTGTCAACACCTGTGACAAAGGTCTCCTCAACCAATTGCGTAAAAGAATTGATGAATTTTATTGTTCCTTTTAATGGTGCAACTCTCATTTTTATTGTTTTGTTACTGAAAGATCTTTACAGCTTGGGAAAAACGCAATCAACCGTCAAACCAATTACTGTCATAATTGTGATGTATTAAAGGCAATTCTGTAGTGCTTGCCTTATTACAGAAGATTCTAGGGGTCATTTGCTGCTTAATTGACTCGCCAAAGAACAGGAAACCACATAGCCCCATGGCTGCCTCGCTGTTTTCAGTTTCCCTGTAGCAGATTCTCACTGTTGATTATGGCAGCAGGTGCACATTGCGGGCCTTTCAGGTGACATGATTAGCCTCGGGATAATAGGGAAGGAAATAGGCTTGAAAGAACACTCTCTTTAGTGCAGGTCTGAGTGAGTGAGAGAGGACCAAGGAGGGGTGCGCTTTGCCCTGAAGGGTCAAGGTGAAAATGCTGAAATGGCAGAATGGTGATGGAAAATCAATTACTGAAAAGGTTTGTTGTATTACACGGTAGGATTTTGGGATAATACAATTGGCACATGGGTTATTACAAAGAGGTCAGCTTTGATTAATCGTGAGTCAACCTTTGAGGAGTGAATTTGTTGTCTGTTTATGGGGAGTAAAGTGCTTTTTGTACATGGTATGACTATGGAGAATAAATATGGATCTACAGTACATTCGGCATGATGGGGAAGACTGCCTCATTTATACGTAATTTTGGCTCAAGCAACAAAATACACAAAGACATAATATCAAAATATGACCAATGATTTACGATATTTTGGTGAATAAAAACAAAAACAAAGACAGATATTTGCAGTACAAATATAATTTATAATTTACATTTGTTTACACTTCCAATGAATGTGGAAGTATTGATGAATCACTTATCCTTTTGTGGCACAATCCTCAGCATATTGTCATACATCCTAGGAGATCAGATCAGAACTTTATCTGATGACAATTTTGAGCAGGAAAGAAATTAATTGTGAAGTGCAGTAAATTGAATAGATGTTTCAGCAATCTCAACCAGTGGAATGATTGAGAGAAACTTGGGAGCCCTTCAGAATCTGATTAGTGCCTGATATCGCATCACTTCATATGTTCTCAGATCAGATTCCTAATTAACCATTAAGAATCACTTTAGGAAAAAAACAGTGAAACCAGCTACTAATGATGTACAATGTTGGATCGCTGGTGAGACCATAAAGCTCTGTGCTTTAAAGTGGTGGCACCCTTTTTTAACACTTATCATTTTTAACATGCATTCGTTTCATGTGTTTTGTGACTCAGTATTGGCTGTCAGGTATCCATGGTGATGCTTACTTCCTGTTTACTTTTTGCAGACTCATGCAGAGACTAATGCTGTGTTCCATTCAGTCGGAAGTTGGAAGCTCCCAGTTGGAAGGTCGGAATAACGACCTCATTGCGTTCCAATGTCCAGCTCGGAAATCTCAGTAGGTAGAGCGGTTGTTTGGTAATCTGAAGGAAATCTTAACTGCTTGTGTAGTCCACTGCTCCTAGATGGGTCAAATGTGGAGAAATAATTTCCCGTTGGGGACAAGAAAGTACTTACTGTAGTAGTATTAGTAGTAGTAGTATTATGATGATGATGATTATGATTATGATTATGATTATTATCTATGGGAGAACCACAGACCCCCACAAGAGGCGGGTGCTCATGTGGATGGAGCACCAACAATATGCAGAGAAACCCACATTGATGAGAATCTAGCTTCAACTGTATTCTAAAGGGTACAAACATGTTAAAAAGTAATGTTGTTTACAGCTTATAGTGTTTGCAGACATGTTGACATGACATTAGACACTGCATCTCGGCAAAATCATTGAGAAATCATGCCCGCGTTTCCTACTTGGAATTCCGACTTCATGGGCCGTTCCATTTAATTTTTCCTCGTAGGAAGTCAGAACATCCAACCTCCAACTTTGAATGTAATGTGACATAAAGCTATGTTCAAATTTCAGCGCAAGAAAGGTTTTGCACATGCCTCTGTCACTGTGTTCAATGGAGACAGATTTGCTGGCCAGAGCCATGCATGGACCGATGACTTTCAATAACTTTGACCACCCAGCCACTGACCTTTCAACATGCAACCAATGTGGTTATAGTCACTGGTCATTTCCAAAATGGAGAAACATGCCTGCTTGATACATTCATTATAGTCTACATTACATGTTATATCAGCCTACATGAATCAATTTGATAAGTAGTGGTGGTGTAATTTCTGTCAGTTTTGGTGTCTTGAAAGGAAGTATATTCACTTTATGCTGGAGTAGTACAACGTTGCGCTATACAAAGCGCTGAGCAAAGCACCTTTTACCCTGAAACATGAACGCCACTTAAGAGGCATATCTGGCATTGACAGTGTTTTTATTTTTATTGTTCTCTGATAAAATGAGAATGCCAATGGTAAATACACACAGAGTGCAGCTAATATTGAAAGTACCTTAAGCTCTTCTAAAAGGGAAATATATCAATTTTGGAGGCTCCGGTCAAAGAGAGTAATAACTTTGTTGTTTGATCATTAGAGGCTACTGTCAAAATGAAGAGTAATAACTGTTTTGTTTGGGCATTAGAGGCTACTGTAAAAAAAATAAAATAAAACAAGAGTAATAACTGTTTTGTTTGGGCATTAGAGGCTACTGTAAAAAAAATAAAATAAAACAAGAGTAATAACTGTTTTGTTTGGGCATTAGAGGCTACTGTAAAAAAAATAAAATAAAACAAGAGTAATAACTGTTTTGTTTGGGCATTAGAGGCTACTGTAAAAAAAACAAGAGTAATAACTGTTTTGCTTGGGCATTAGAGGCTACTGTAAAAAAACAAAAACAAGAGTAATAACTGTTTTGCTTGGGCATTAGAGGCTACTGTAAAAAAACAAAACAAGAGTTTTGTTTGGGCATTAGAAGCTACTGTCAAAGTCAAGAGTAATAACTGTGTTGTTTGATCATATGAGGCTACTGTCAAAGTCAAGAGTAATAACTGTGTTGTTTGATCATATGAGCTGGAAACAGGAAGCCACATGAATACCATTTTCAAATGTTATCTCTGACTACATTACTGTAGTACAGTATTTCTGCTCCAGCTGTTACTCTTTTAAATGCATCCAGTTAAAGCAAAAAACAGTGTTTGAATGTGAAAGCCTTCACCTCTCAGCATTGAGAAAAGGATAGAATCCTGCTCCACTGGATGCAACATGGACTTGGCAATTGATGAAGTTGATGACATTTGGCAGGATGCTATATCATGTTGTTATGGTGTATGTGTAATGTAGGCCTATTAGTCTAAGGCCTATAAGTCTGTTGACATTTTTGTGCTATCCTTGCTATTTTGAGAAATGCATAAAAAACACACACTATTGTCTATCTATCTATCTATCTATCTATCTATCTATCTATCTATCTATCTATCTATTATCTATCTACTAACTAGCTAACTACAGTAACTAAGCAGGCTTTGCATGTTTGCAAGAGGGAGCTGCTCTTAAATCTCAAGTCAGGCCATGTCACAGTGTGAAACACTTACAACACTGAGTGCACTAAGTCATACAGATTGATCATGTCTAAGACTATAAGCCATGTAAGTAGTGCTGAATCGGTATGCTTCCACACCAAATGTTAAAATAAACTCCTGAATCCTTTTTAATGTTATCCAAATATTTGGATATTGTGTAGGAAAATGCACTGCTGCATTGCTAATCCTCATGCAAAACACGCAAGAGGGAGAATTCAAAAGGAAGGGCTTGAATAATAAATGCCCAGAGCTGAAAAAAAATGTAGGAAAAAGAGAGAGGACTAAATCAGCAGATCTGGGACAAACAAGTAGGACAGGCCTGCTCGGCGTGGGCTGCAAAATTTGACTAGTCACCCTCTTTTCCTACAGGCTGTGTATGCAACTGGAAAACAAAGAACTCAGCACTTGACTTGTATCGCTAAAGCCCCTCTGGATTAATTTGCACACTGCTTACCGCATCATATTCATCTGCACTCTCCACCCCACCGCTACCCTCCTCCTACCACTTCCTGTGTCGTTGGTCTCTATCTCGGGCTTTAATTCATTTAGAGCATGTTGATAGCCAGCTTGCATTACCCCTGTCCCGACTGCCCCAGATAAATGTCATTGTAGTGTATAAATCTCTGGCTGGTGCTGCCGTTTATTCTCATGGAGCAAAACTGACATCGTTTGCAGTTACCCCCACTGTTGTTCCATTCACACAATGCAGGGGGAGGATGGAAGACATCTGCAAATCCAGAGCTTCCGACTGCGAAGAACAGCTTTAGACATCAAACACTACATTGAGCAAAACTGCCGCAACCAATGAGAAATGTTTGTTATTTTTAGAAATACTGTATAGAATAAAACAAAGCACGGCACCATGAGGGGTATGCAGTTGTTTAATTGCATTGAAAGACTGCTCATACATGCTGTAATTGTTTTATCTCTATTTAGAGGTCTTCCCTACCACGGTGTTAGCCTTGTTACATTACATTTTCAACTACTGCTGTATGCCAATATGAATCAATGCTGGTTGAGGTTGCCGTGTTAATACCATATGGAAAATGTATATTGTAATACTTTAGTTACACATCTCTCACACCTTTTTACACCCACATGCAAGGGATTGTTGTATTAATTCATATACTGTACTGTGTACTGTATAATGTACTCTATGTGTCTGTCTGTCCATAATCACGATAACACATTTCTTATCCAATTTGGCTGATATGATTTCAGTCAGCCAAGGACCTGCACTATTAAATATCTTTCAACTTGGTCAAAAATTGAGGGAGCAGATTGTGGTCAAAATTTTAGCTATTAAAGTAGAGTATATAGAACCAAGGACCAAGATGGCAACCAACAAGATTTATGACTGAGGGATGCTACTGTAGGTGGGGACACAACCAATGTTTGCATAATGTTTACTACACAATATTATAATGACTCTCCACAGTCTACTTGGTATTCTCCTAAATAGTCATGGCTGGAGGGCAGGTTAGGTGGACATGTACTGTATAACAGGATCATTTGAAAACATATGGTTGATGGGTTGATACTTCATGATCAGAGGCCTTGCCTGACATCCAAACAGAATTAGCAGCAGCATTGAGGGTTACCAGCTACAACATTCTTGGAGTGCACATGGAGGACCAACATTCACTTTACATAACCTGAGGGCTGTTTGCCACTATGGCATAATTTATATCTGGGCCCCAATTAGATTGTTAATTTAAAATTTTTTTGAAAGGGAAAAAGGGAGGGAAAGGCTTTGTGGCAATGTGACTATGTCAACTGCCTACTGCCTTTTTTTCCCCTACTGATCTAATTGGGGCCCAGATATAAATTATGCCATAGTGGAAAACTGCCTTCAGGTTATGTTAAGTGAATTTTGGCCCTCCAAATGCACTCCAACAATGTTGTAGCTAAGACCCGTCTGTAGGATAGGGTGGAGAGAGGGTGTGGAAGTACACTACTTAGCTATATTGTTGACATCTTAGGCGTTGTGTGACACATAGTGACATTTTCGTCCAAAAAACGGAGAAACAAACAAAACTGTCAGATTAGAGGACTGTTAGGAGAGTGAGAGAACTGGCTGAAACTGATGTTAACTCACCTTTGCAAGACACCATCACAAATGCATACAATCACTCACACTTCTCCAGTGCTGCAAATGTGTATTCAGGACCCCAATAAAATGTGAAAGCCAGGGCCTGAAAATGGGAGTGGCAACTGAGCTGCAACCATGTGCATAAAATAAATGTATAACTTACTATCACTAAAGATACTCTAAAAACAGAAGATGCAGAATGCATTAAAAGAGCTCAATGGGATGAAAATGTAACAGTTCCTGTCTCCTAAGTGGGTGGGACTTTATTAAAGGGATAGTTCATTAAAGGGATAGCTCGGATGTTTGAACATTAAGTTGTATGGAATACTTGCTAGTAGTGTAGTTGATGCAATGCCATTAGCTTACTCACCGAGTCCCCTGGTCGGAGTTCTGGCCCGCCACTCAGTTCCGCATGAGCCAGCAAGTGTTTAACAGGCAAAAAATGGGGTCACAAGACAAAAAAGTGTTCATCCAAACCTTAATGTGCAAACAAAAATCTGCAGTCCTCAAGTATTTCCATACTTGATTCATGTTGGAACACGGCCCATGGAAATACTTGAGGATAGTGGATTTTTGTTTTTATCTTCCTCTATTTTAAAAAATAGGAATTATGTCATTTTTACATTAGCATCATTTTCTGGTATTAAAACAAATTTATTGTGCACGTCGTCTCACACATATCCCAAAACTGTAAACTGTCTTGGACAAAATAATTTGAGAGTTATTGAGTTAAAGAAAGCTGCAATATTTCTGGCTGCATTTTTCACATTTTCAAAACTTCTTGACCACCTGCTGTCAGAAGGTCTCATTGAGTCATGGTGTCCTACTCAAACCCTGCACCACCAGCGGCCAGTCTGTTGTTATTCCATCATTTCCATGTGTCTCTCATGGCTCTATGTGTCTTAGCGCTCTACGTGTCTTAGCTCTCTATGTGTCTTAGCTCTCTATGTGTCTTAGCTCTGCCCTGTTAGCTTGTGCTAGCAGGGCAGTGTTTTGTTTATATGTGAAGTATTTACAATGATCACTATTTGGCAACATTTAGGGACAGAGAGGGGTGAGGAGTGGCTTGGCTGTGAGTTTGTTTAAAAGTCTGCTTGCTGCCCTCTAGCAGTTAGAAATCTATTACTGCTGCTTTGCGATGTGTGATGTAATCATGATGTATATTATTCCAGGAAGCAATAAATACATCTCAGTGAAATTATAAAAATGAAAATATCAAGGTCTTAGGGAGTGGCCACACTGATCCATCACAAAATGGTGATAAAACAGACAGAATATATTGCTGTCTGTTGGTTTGTTTTTAATTAGAACCTAGCTAACGTAAACATGTGTTTGCAGAAACAACAGCTTTACTACATACGGTGACGTATCCGTCAGTTCCTAAAGTCCATCCTCTCGTAACTTTTCTGTCCATTAAAACAGATCAGCCCTGTCCAACAAACAGATACTCCTCATTGAAAAAAAACAAATAAACAAAAAAAAACAACATAGACAGACAGCCACAATGGATCAATGTGGCCAGGCCCTTAATGAGTGATTCTGAGTGAACAGTTTCTGGAAAGATATATATATATATATATATATATATTTATTACTTTCTAGAATAATATGCATCATAATGACATCACAAATCTTAATTCTATAACTCAACATCTCTCAAACCATATTAATTTGTACAAGATGGGTTATCGATTTAGGATCTATGTGAGATTGTGAGCGTAATTCAGCTTTTTCTTTTTTTTTTTGGTGGAGTGTTTTTAAGTGTTGCACTTAATGTCATTTTCTGCCTTCTGAAGGCAAAAGTACCCAAGTTACCACTATATTGAATCCAAAACATGAGCGTGCCCCAGGGCTGTGTTCTGAGCCCCCTGCTGGCCTCCCTGTACACATATGACTGCGTGGCCACTTTTGACTCCAACTCCATCGTTAAGTTTACTGACGACACAGCTGTGGTAGGACTGATCTCCAACAACAACGAGAAGGCCTACCTGGAAGAGGTGGGGTGCCTAACTCAGTGGTGTCAGGGCAACAACCTCCTCCTGAATGTCAGTAAAACAAAGGACATGTTAGTGGACTATGTGAGGAAGCAGGGGAGAACTTACAGCCCTCTAAACATCAATGGGTCCCTGGTGGAGAGGGTGGACAATTTCAAGTATGTTGCAGTCCAGGTCACCAAGGACCTGACAGGGACAATAAACACAGACACTGTGGTGAGGAAGGCAGAGACTGTATCACCTCAGACGACTGAGGAA
>OMKL01148957.1:0-14427 GCA_900302295.1 Parasudis fraserbrunneri | reverse complement strand
AGCAGCAGAAACGTCTTCTGGGGTGGAGTTTCTGATAAAGGTGGTTTCCTGTCTTTGCTCTACTTAGAGGGAAAATGAGAGAGAGAGAGAGAGAGAGAGAGAGAGAGAGAGAGAGAGAGAGAGAGAGAGAGCAATACATCCGGCACAGCCTTTGTTACATTATGAAAATGATTCGATATGAATAAAACAAAGCTGCGAGAGTGTGACAGCAGCCATATGTAACATTTATACCAGCAAATGACAGACAACCATGCCCGCCCTGATAATCTCCATATAGAATTCTAGTGAAGGGAGCAGGTTACACAGCTTCTAATACCATGAATTTTTACTGCTTCCAGATTGAATCACAGAGTGTGATGAAGTCATGGTCTTAATCGGTCAATTGGTAGTCACTCCAGCCATCTTTAATCACCACTAACCAAAACATGTATATTATTCAGAGAGATAAAATTTTAATTAAACCCACACTGTACAAAACAAGGGTTTTTAGAGTAGTGCTAACTGCGCAGACTTACACATGTATATTGCTAACAGAAAAATAATGTCACTAAGTGTACAGGCACCACGTCGAAAAAGAATAAAATTAAAGAAAATTGTCATTAATTATCAAAATTGGTGAGAGAAAAACAAGAAGACCAGCTGCTCACTAACGGGCCAAAATGAAATCAAAGCATGGACAACAATCAGTCTCTAAGATGGGGGGAATCTCGCCACTTTCAACCAACAACCCTAGTAAGCTCCCCAATGGTGAGCTACCCAATGTTCCTGCCTCCATCAGCCCTATAGATTAGACAGGACATAATCTTAGCTTTTATTGTTAATGGGAGCCACTTATGCACAAGGCATTCTCTTTCAACTTGGCTGGCTGATGAATAATCTGAATAATCCCTCAGACCTATAGGAAATTAAAATAGCCTCCCATCTTGGGACTGTATTTCAAAGAAATGTTTTTAATATGTACTTTGTCAGGATTACTTATGAGAGATTTCGTGACAAATGAAGGAAGATTATGAGATAGATAGAATAAATGTAGGAGGACTAACATGATAATGGGTTTAATATCATGACTGAAAAAAAAAGAAAAACTAATCTCCGGTAAAGGTGAGGAAAGACGCAGTCCCACCATGGCCTGTCATGAAGTATTGCTTAATAAAATCATGACTTTATAAAAAAAAAAGTGAAAAAGAAGAATCCTGAGTGAATGGTGAGTTAGGAGAGATGGTGAGGAGAGGGAGCAAGCAATGGATTCTACAGTAGTCATTCAAACAGTGAGTTAGCTGTAGCGTATGTATTATATGCTAGTGATGCCTTGTGGGGAATGCAGGTTAGAGAGGAGAGGATAGGAGAGGAGAGGCGAGGGGAGGAAGGAGAGGAGAGAGAAGGAGAGGAGAGGAGAGGAGAGGAGAGGGTAGCGGAGGACAGTGAGAATGTCTGAGATCCTGGCTGCCTGGCAGAACGAGGAGCATCCTGGGATCCTCCCTCCTGCTTTATAGGTCCTGATGATCCTCTGACAGCCAACAAGATGAGGTGGGACAGCGCAGCGCCGCCACTAATAACACCTCACCACAAACTGGGGCTGAAGACATGCACATTCTGATAACAAGGGAGCTGCACTTTGTGCACAGTGTTGTGCATTTTTTCTCCCTTTATCTCTCTGTTTTCTCCTCTGTGCTCTGTCTCTGTCTCTTCCTCTCTCTCTCGCTCTCTCTCACACTCACATTGTTTTCTCCTCTGCTCTCTGTCTGTCTCTCATTCTTTTTTTTTCTTCTTTTTTTTTTTACAGAGAGACATTTTAAGGCAACATAATTTGATTCCCCCCCCCACACACACACACACACACGCACACAAAACTGTCACATCAATGATGGGTAATTCATGGCAACTACACAGCCAAAAGTTGCCAGATAGGATGCTTTAAAAAAAAAAAATTATTACAAATAAATACACAGCACACCTATTGGGAAGGAAATGGCTGCCAAAATGGCTGAACGGATGTACGGTAAAATAACTGACAGTTGTGTTTGCAGTTTGCAGTATTAACCGCTCTGCTGAAGTTGGCTAAAACCCCCTGCTAATCTGGTGGAGGACACGAGGACTTAGACCACAGTCATGTCTGTCCCTCTGTTCCAAAAGTGGGAAAAGTCCTGCCACCCCCCCCCCATGTAGTGAAATAGCAGGGCAAAGCAAAAATTGTTTATCAATATTAATTTCACTGTTGTTGGAGGCTGTGTATTGGACATCTAAACTGGTACTGTGTGAATGTACAGACGAGTAAGGAATATTTTAGAAAACAGCATATTTGTACCACTTTTATATGTTGAATGTATGTATTTATGGGTACACTTTTAAAATGAGAGGTTTGTTTTTCCAACATACATCAATCTATTACCCTTTTACAGTTTGAAAACAGTGACAATGTAATTGGTATGCACAATATGCATTTTGTCAACAGAAAAACAGTGGAGTGCAACAGTTTATCCAGCTATGTAAATGCATTAACCACAAAAGTTTGCATTAATCAGGAATGCTACCTACACAAAATTGACTGTGAAATGATTACTGACTTCCAGATCCGTATGCAATTAAGGAGTGGGAGGAAGACATAATCAATTGGCTTTATCATAGTATCAATTTTGACAAACAACCACGCTACAGCTGGACTTTTAATTCAGTAGTTTGAGCCAGCTAATTTAGCATAGCTCTCATGATTGGCTGGGGGAAGACTGTACTTCTACTGCCAAAACACTTGTGCATCTTTGTGATGACATCGACAAAAAGAAAAGGGTCTATATAACTCCACCTGGTAAGCTAAAAGGAAACGTACTGTATGAAAAGTCCTCCATGCCATGTAACATCTGCTGATCAGGAGGTCTTTGTCATCATACACAAATTGACAATGGTTTACTGAGCAACTCTTTCTTCAACATCCGCATATTGAAAATGTTTGGATGTTACACTGGTTTTTATGGTATTTATATATTTGAGTAAATATTGGCTAAATGCCATGGCAAACAAAGTGAGTATTTTTTTGATGCCTCCTTCAGATATTATACCTGCACCAAAAGCTTTTGCTGTGGTCAGTATGCTGAAATGTCATGCTGTAACTTCCTGAGAGAAGCTGCTTTGTGCCAGAGCACTTGGGGCTAGCGCATTCCAGCATTCCAGTGGAAACACATTATCATACCCCTAATGAAATTACAGTAATGGTGCTCGTAAAAATGTATACTGCTGGACAATGCATACGCAATATCACTCATATAACAGTCAGACACTGGATTCATTTGGCAACCATAAAGGAGTCGTTTGTGAAAAGGAAAGTGTACCAAAAAAGTCTTCCTGTTCAGATGCCCTGCTGTCCCTCTGCGGTTGAGACAACCATTCCATTCATAAAAGCAGGCATTTTGTTCAGAGTGCAGTAAAGGTTTACCTTAATCATGCCACTTGTGAGCAATGGCATATTTTCTGCTGGTAAGTGAGTAAAGCCTAAGGCCGCCACATGGATGCACTACCATGTCACTGTCCCAGCGTTAAGGAGGCGTCACACCCACCTCTTACAGCACAGGCAATGTGCTTTTCTCTCTGGCCGATTAGGACCTCACAGAACTCAGATTGGGTTCACACAAAGAACACATCGTGAGCCTGGAATAAGACTTTTTCAAGTGGTTGACAGTAAAGAATGCAGTTGTTGGCCTAATGGAAACATAGGTGCCAAGCTGAAGAGGGATCAACCAAAACAGAGGGAAATTGAATTTACCATCACAATAGTCAGCTTCCATTTTCCCCCAGCCATGTCTGCAGAAGGGAGAGGGTTATGGCCTCATCCGCAATACACACATTCTGACAATCTCCCCACTGTCATTCGTGCCTCTCAATACATCGTTGTCCAGGTAATGTGAATGAGGAAAGAAAGAAAGAAAAAAAATCCCTGGTGAGATCAAATTCAGCTTTTTCGTTTTGTTGCCCTTGTTGAGCATACAGTAGGACTCCTTTCTCCACAACCGCCACAAAAAAGAACAATGTGTGGGCCCATTCCCTCTCCCTCCCTCATGCCATAAAAGAGCCTCGCCACCCAGGCTCTACATTACTGAGACAGAAATGGCTTTCCCATTCAGCCCAATAATGTACACGAACAATAGCAAAACATTAGGTGACTGGCAATAAATATTTGAAAAGAGGCACTTCGCTCATGAAAAATACACTGTAGGATTCAAGATATGGGTCCAATGGGTGGAGATGCTTAGAGGAGGCAGAGGACTTAACAGGGTTGTCTCCTCTCCACCTAATTGAGGAAGGAATAATGGGAAGTGTTTTGATAATACAGAACTGATCATGTAAATTGATAACGCCTTTTTAAAAATTGAATCAGCATACCCGCTTGCTCTTACATGTATAGAAAAGGGATGAAAGAGAGCCATACTGACTGACTTCAATTAGGGCTTTTTATTGATATATTTATATATTTATATATTATTTCTGCTGGAGAACTACCTATTAATCTGGGTCAGTCTCAAACTGGGATCAGTCTGGGCAGTTGATTGTCGCTTGGCTAATTGAGTGGTATTCAGGGCTACTCCAGCAGCTAACTCCGTTGAAATGCACAGCAGGGTTACGCCCTTGTTGACTAAAAGTCAGTGTGAGTTTTCCCTGACAGGCTATGTGCTGGGGAGCCAGCTGGTGAGATGTGCTCCAAAGACAACTCAGAATCCCGAAGGGGGGAAGCAGCCAACTGATGACAACACTGGGTGGGACTGATGCTAGTGTTGCTGTCCTGGTCGTGATGGACTGCTCCTTTACTTTTAGCCAACTTAATTTTCTTCCACTGCATCGTTCTTTTTTTGCTTCATTTTGGTGAAGCAGGGGCCATTTGCGTACAGAAGCGATAGGTCAACTACAGTTCTTCTTATTTTCTTACTTTTACTATTCGATCAGTTAAAGGCCCAATCCATGTTCCAAACATAAACAAATGTGTAGCTCCACCACGAAAAAAACACAAAACACGTAAAACAGATCAATATTCTGATTTACAATGGGTTAAGAAAGTTCCAAAAAAACATATTTTTCATCTACAGAGCAAGCTCTCTAAGAAATTTTTCATCCAGATTGGAGCTTTAACATTCTTAATGTCAGACTTAAGAATGTCCATTTAATAAACACCAGTACAGGCTGACTGCTACACAGATACTGTAGTAAGCATGAAACTCTCTCCGTTCTTCACCTTTCAGAGCCCTACTGGGACACAGTTTGGCTGCCAGGTAACGCCTCATTCACATTACAGCGAGTGTGGGCGGAATGCTGCCAATCACTCTCTGTGGTGTACGGGGAGGGAGCTGGAGATTTACCACAGCAGAGAAAAAGAGCAGGGAAAAAAAACCAGCAGGGAAAAAGTTGAAAACCTCTTTGCAGAAAATATATTAGCTGGATTTTGCAAGCACCAGTGCAACTAAAACCAACCAACGATCAGAATCTTGCTAACACAAACTTAGAAAATAAAATTCAGTGAAATCGCCTTCTTCTTAAAACACTGGTCAGCTCCATGGCTGAATATGAGATACAATGGTGACACTACTGTTCATTGTTTATTCAGATCCCCATTAGCTGCTAGCAAGGTAGCAACTATTCTTCCTGGGGTCCACATAAAAACATGTAAAACACTAGAAGATTGAAGGCAGTAGAATGCAAACCTCAACCAAGGCCTTACAAACAGTGATCACCTCTACTCTCAGCTACAATATGTGAAATGTCAGTCACCATCTGGTGAATCAAATTTAAAAAACAGCACTGATAAAAACATATGCTGTGGTATTATGCTGTACCAGTATATGTATTTCTGTGTTTTGGAAGAACAATTTAACCCACATCTTTCACAAATGAACTGTGGTCATTAATGTATCTTCTATTGCTGTGTATCTGAGTGGAGTACATTTTGCTTTCAGGGTAATGGCAGCAATATAATTGTATACAGTTCTGCTAGCAAAATAGTCACAGAATTTAAAAAACAAAGAGATTGTGAGATAATTCAGATAAGTTCCTCTTGTTTTTGCTTCTATGACAATGGGACTTATTTTCTAATACAGGACAACAGGGAGATTTATGTTTGCAAGGATTATGCAGCTTTCCAAGAGCAGATGCCAACATGTGCAATGTGCAATAAATACATACCCTGTATGTTCATTCTTATTCATTTGATGATGCACATTACAACCTGACATACTCCAGCAAGGGGAACTGAAAGGCTAATGTAAAATAGTTCAAACGTGATTCAAGGTCAGCTGTAGGGCAATGGAAAAAGCATGTCTTGCTCTAAAACCTAAATGGCAAAATAAAATGAGGCGAAAAATAAGCCAGTAAGAAAGAGGCAGGCTTGGATAGGAAGTATTTATGTGCCTGGACTGCAGCGCATACAAAGCAACACTGTGGCCCTTTGCCGTGCCGGTGAGGACCAATCATGAGGCGTACATTCTTGCCGATGCTGCTGGTGCAGAAGGTAGTTAAATCAACACCACCTGGCCAGACCCGGTAGCTAGTTCAGGACAGCGCTGCTGGTGAAGGAGGTTAAATGAGCACCACCTGGCCAGACCCGGTAGCTAGTTCAGGACAGCACTGCTGGTGAAGGAGGTAGTTAAATGAACACCACCTGGCCAGACCCAGTAGCTAGTTCAGGACAGCGCTGCTGGTGAAGGAGGTTAAATCAACACCACCTGGCCAGACCCGGTAGCTAGTTCAGGACAGCACTGCTGGTGAAGGAGGTTAAATCAACACCACCTGACCAGACCCAGTAGCTAGTTCAGGACAGCGCTGCTGGTGAAGGTTGTGAATGTTTCATTGTGTAAAACAGCTCCTTTGTTCTTTGCTGTGAAGAATCAGGCTTCTGATGTCCAGTGGCACCCTGAACACCTCTCTCTCTCTCTCTCTCTCTGTCTCTCTCTCTCTCTCTCTCTCTCTCTCGCTCTCTCTGTCTTTCGGAAGGACATATTGCCTATTTTTCCTATCACCTGGGCTTGGGCTGGGCCCCTGACACCTGCTAGATGAGTGCAGTTTAGTGCTCTCACTGTCAGCTAACGTATGGGCCTATTGATGCGCTGTGACTGGGCCACGTTGATACTACCCAACACGCATTAGGGCCAGCTGCTGGACCTCATCTGTCTCTGTGTGTGTGCCCCGATCGCCACAAACAGACAGTAAACACAGGCTGCTCCAAACAGACGTCCCCATCTGCATTCACCCCGCGTCCCACAGCCCACAACACCGTTATTTCCCAGCCCCTCACTAAAAGACTATAGAAGTGCCCGTTTTAATTGAGTCCTAGAAGCCGGCTGACAGGGGGGAAAAAAAGTTGGAACACCGCACATAATTGCAGTCTTGATTACACCCGTCTCCCTCGGAGGATAATTCCAGTTTTTAAGACTCAGTGAATCTTGATATAATGGTGTGCCTGATCACAGTCCAAAGAGTTAGCAATCCAATGTAAACAATACAAATTGTATGCTTCTGTTTTAACACTGATGATTAAGGTTAAAGAATTCAATTACGATTACTGGACACACTGAAAACAAACAAAGGGACTGTGATGAATTGAGAAAACCAATCTACACTCATCAAGTAATTAGCTAAGAGGTAGCTATCACATTTCCCTGTGTCTCCTGGGCCACCGTCTCTATCAACTCAAGTCCAGAAAATCTGAAACAGGGAGACTCTACAGTATATATGCCCCATGTTGAGAAGGATGAGGGAGACGCCCTTTTCAAAGTTTGAGCCCCCTGAACCCCTGAAAGGTCTGTTCATGCCCCTGCCGGCATGAATAATCACCCCCCAGCTCCCCTGTAATGTACTGTGGATGATGTATTGGCTCACATTTATTACAGCTCCGCTACCACCTGGCTGGGAGCAGCAAGACTCCCATTAATAAAAACCTAGGGCTGCAACAGGATTTCAGCACATCCAAAGAATACGGGCTGCTGTGAAAGTAGACGGGTTACACCTCTACCGTGAAGACTGCATGACCTAATTGGGCACAAATTGGAGTCATGGCCCGCCCCCTTTTATTGTAAATCACATGACTTTTAGAGTTCTTTTTTTAAGGTGTCTATTATTTTCCATTAAAGACACAATGAGTGGCATTTTCCTAAAAAACTCATACAAAAATAATCCCTCTCAATCATCACTTAGGACCCACTAGAAGTGTGTGGCGGTGTCTGTATCTGCAGAGACCCTTCCCTCTGCCTGTATTTTCTTATTTTGCTGTGTTCCGGGATGTTTCTGGGCGTCAACCTGTGGCTGCAGGTGTTTGTTATGTGCATGTAGTGTGCATGTATCCCCTCTTTACTTCCCACTTCCCCACGTGGAGTGCACCTGATTGGATAAACACGCTGCTAGTTGGGCAGTCCCTGGTTCTCTGCTCCCGTTTTCAAAAAGAAAGTGGCAAAAAGCAAATCCAAAGTTCACCCTGATGGTCAGTCAGCTTTCTGCCATCTCAGCAGGGAACGGACAGGAAGAGTTCAATCAAGACTCCGCCAGACTTCAGCTACAGCCCACAGTACAAACCCATACAGGACATGCTGTTCGTTACAATTGAGGATTAGCCCTTCAGGATGCCAGATTCTCATTTGAATGGTAATGTGGGATTAAAACTACCCGCACTGTGCAGTGATGGTAAAGGCCTGGATTAAAGCATCATTACATGGCATCATTTATCTAGCAAATGAGTCATTTGAAATGACGTGAGGAAGAGAAGTCAGTGCTCAGCAGGCTTTAGACAGAAATGTCAAGACTACTGACTTAAAGGACAATGCCACTGTTTTTGACCGCAGTTTGAGGTAGAAGGAAGAGGAATGGCTTCCTTTTGTTAACAAAAAAAATTAAATGCATCCCTTCTCATTAATAATGTATTATTGTCCTTTAAGAGTCATTATTGTAATGGGAGTTGTTCACATGACATCAGACAGCAAAACATGTCAGCTTAGACTGTGTTCTATTTAGGAGGTTTGGATGGAAATGTAGATTAATGTGGTATTGGGAATTATGAAATTATTATGAAATTATGTTTAACAAAACAAAGCACTTATAAAAAAAACAAACAGATTCAGTTGATGCCTTTAAAGGGGAACACCATCCATTTTAAGAATTGACATATGTTCTTCCTGTGCCCCAGGACAGTTCAGTCAGTATTAGTGAACACGCACTTATCTCTCCTAAAGCTAGAAATCAGAGAGAACCCTCTCTGAAAACTCAAACTGGGATGTAAACTCTGGGGCTGCTCCATAGACAATGAATGGGGCTCTGACTTTATGAGGCCATAAAATGTTCGTCTGAGCTCTTACACCCAAATTAGGTTTTAATTCAAGTTCAGACCTTCTAGCAATGTTAGAATATACACCTCATTCATAGCAAAGCATTCCAACGTCATTGGTAGTATAGCCTTTACAAAGTCCACCTTGTGCAGTCACAGAAGGCCATTTTCTTTTTTTTTTTAGGAGAGTGAGCAGTCCACTAACTCTACAGTACATTCAGATATAATGCAAAACCAAATTTAGAGGAGGCGCGAATGCATACAAAGTTAATGGAAAGACGTGCACAGAAGTGAACAGACACACCTTTGCTCTAGGCGGTGCGAAAACCATTTGCTTGAGAGAGAAATTTGTGAGGTGTGATGGAGCAAATATGGATATATCTTCACAATGAATATGAAATAGACTGCTATGAATGCTCTGTAGCCTATAGATATTGAATAGGTTACATTTAGAAATGGTCTCGTTTTTACCTCTATGACCAGTAATCTCACTAACTCACTCACTCATTCATTCAGTCAGTCACTGATTCAGTCACTCACACTTAGTCGCTCTGCCCCCTGGTGGCGTCCCACAAGCATTAGGTTGACATCAACGTCAATCACACTTCCACACACACGTCGACAGAGCTAGCCATCTCAAGACCACAGTATAGTTGTCATGCAGGTGCGCTGTATTTTTTTTAGCTAAGATTATGCACTAGCAAGCACTGTCTTGTGATAATGAAGAGCAGTGTTAAATCATGGATTCGTTTTTTATTGAGCTACTGTATGTGTGGGTGCACGGTACATGGATTAGTTCTGTATTGTGTGCGTGTTGAGAGAGAGGGGGATAGGTAGAGCTACATTAAGTGGCCATTTGCGCATCGCTACATCAGCTGGAGAGAGAGAGAGAGATAATGTAGAAATGTGTTGCTGCTGTGTTTACAGAGTTTTGCCTTATGATTGCAAATGATAGCCATCTCAATATAGTATGAACACAGCGCCAACTTCATGCACGTTCTATGCAAGAATGCTTCACATCTATGACACTGTGTGTCCTTGTTAAATGTCAACAATGCTACTGTTGAGACCAAACAGTTGTTCAACTGTCCAACTGTCAAACTGACGCGAGTACAACAAGACAATATGTTCATGTTTTATCTGAATGTACTGTTAGTATATTTCCTTTATTGAAACAGTTGGAAGGCAGAGAGGCAGACAGAGTAGGGGAGACACGGGTGAGAAGGTTCTCACGGGTTTCCATCCTAGGCCAGCAGGACTACATATGGTCCCAGAGATGGGGGTCTTAACCTCTACACCATCTCTGGGCACACAGTGGGCTGATTCATACTGTTAGCGTCCAAAGCAGGCTTGAGACAAGTGCACAAAGTGTGGACTTAATACCATAATTGCATGACGCCCCATTCAGACCTTGGTCTTATCCTTGGTATTAAGCTTGGCTCAATGCCAGGCTCAATGCCAGTTGCACATGTGGGGAGGGGTTTCCTCCAAATAGAGATATGTCTCTCTTGAGATAGTCACATGCAGACTTGCAACTTAAGTTCATTTTGGCTGCATGGTATAGGCTCCTGAGAAAAGGTGGAATAAGTCCAGTGCCTCTCGTGACCATTTTCCATATTGACTGGCATTATGGTCTTTTTTGCCCGTGTCCTTATGGTATACAATCATAAGAGAATCAAAATTATTTTTAGGATCAGTGGCCTTGGACTATATTGATAGATGTTCTAGTATTGTTTGCCTTTTGTGTCTTTCACAATGCGGTTGATGTGAAAAATAAAAACTATTATTAACATTAAAAATGCATGAGAAGTTTACACCACAGCATTCTATTTAAGCTCTGCTGTCACAACTCCGACGGCAGTTAAAGTTGCTGCTACCAGCAAAAACAAAACAATGTAAACAAAGTGCAATACCAAGCGGGGTGCTTTTGCCTACAGGTCGCTTTTTTGACGGCATCACAAGTTCTACCTTTAAGTCCTCAACTCTGAATCAGAGCCTTACTGCCTCTCCCTCCATTTGTCCTTTCATCTACTGTAGCTTCAAGTATTATGCAGGTCTGCAGTAGGTAAAGGTCAAAATAGTTAAGTTAAAGGGCAAAATGTGAGAATAGCTTTTAATATATTACACCTCACTGTTATCCTCCGCGAGCCTTGATATCAGAGCATTCTAAAACGATGTAATCACAAAGGTAAAATGTGGCCAAGGATTGAACCTGTAGCGTGTGCATGCGTGTCTGCCTGCCTGTATGTATGAGCATGTGTGTCTGCCTGCCTGTATGTATGAGCATGTGTGAGAGCGAGACGTGAGGGAGCGAAAGAGAGGGAGTGCGTGTTTGTGTGTTGCATGTGTGCATCTGCGAGCATACGGCATGTTGTGTGTATATGTGTGTTAAGAGGTTGCAACACAAATCAATTGAAATCCATCGTCTACACAGAAATTACCTATTTGTCCAATTTATTACAGACTGTTCCATTCTACTTTGAAAGGCCCTAGAATTCACACGCCTCTTGATTGAAATCATTGCCACTGGGAAAACCTGGCCAACACCCTCCGAGGGGCTGCTATTTTGAAAGTGAGCGAATCATTGATTTTCGTCAGGAAATCATCAAGGCGAATCTATGGTAAATGAGACAGTGGAGATGGCAATGGGCTGGTTTGGCAGGATACTCAGTATAGTGCTGTATTCTTTTAGCAATGGCGTCCAGCTATTTCCAGGCCTGTAGTCTGGTGAAAATGAGACTTCGGTAAGGTGGAAATGAAAAGCACCCTTGGGTGGACAAAGCTGAGTGAGGGAGAGACTTTGAAAGAGAAACTGGAATATTTAGAAGAAAAAAAAAAGGAGACACGAAAGCAATAACATTCTGAACCAACGTAGAAATCCTATTGTGAATTCAACGCCAAAGGGTTGTTCTATGAAAATGAGCTTCTTTGATGTTTGATTAAAAATATCCTCCCTCTCCAAATCCCTGTAATAATTGTTTGAAAATTAATAATACTTGAATTAGAAGATTTAATAAAGAACTAACAGCTCAAAGCCAGTTCAGTTAATGCACAACTTTGTATATTCTGTGGCTTTCTTCATAGGGAGTAGAAATAACTAGTTCTGCGTTATGAAACCAACAGAATCCTAAGTTAAAATGCAGCAAAAAAGAGAACACTCATCTCATCCCCAAGACAGTTATGATTATTCAAATAAGATACAACTCACTTCAGTCCAGTCCAGGGCGGTACATGCACAGTTGGGAGAAGTACAAGAATTTCCTACTATCAAAGGGAAAAGTCAGCACACCACTGATCTGCAGCTATTAAAGTAGGGCAGCACCACAAAACAACACAGGCTACATTGCATTTAGTAAAGCCTTGGGCGAACATACTGTATGTGTCAGTACTACGGATTGGAAATAGCTTCAGAAGTCTAGATTTCAGGATTTCTATATGTCAAAATGACGTTATTGATAGACCGCTGAAGTCCTGTCTCCATTTTGTCAACTCTGGGCAGCCCTGAACAGGACATCTGACTATGATGATGTGGAGAGACAAAGGAGGACAAAGGACAGATAAAGATCGAGGCAGTGAGAACTTGGTGGATGTGGATGCCCTTGTTATGGAAATGTTTTTGTGGTTACAGTGCTCCAGATGATGATGTCACTTGTTTATGGCATTCCTGGAGTGTTCCGATTTGAGCTGCTGCTGCTCACATTTTGCTTTTTGTCTGCCTGCGTACGTGTTGTGTATAGCATAGTGTGAAAGGGTCACCTTAAAGCTACTGTAATAGAAAAATAACCTAAAAACAATTGTTGGCCTGGAAAACCCCAACTGAAAATAGATGGCATATGGTAAAAAAATGTTTTCTAAATCTTTACTTTAACTTTAGGTTGCATCACTTGTACGTTTCTTTGTGTATAGAAAACTACAGCTTTTTCATATTTTTTTTTTCCCGTATGCTCTCTACAATCGCTGTGATCTCGCTGTTAATTAAAGTTATTGTTTTCATTTGAAAAAGGCTTCAGACCCCAGAAACAACTGAGAGAGAAATGTATGCAGGTCAAAACATCCATGTTTAAAAAGCCTGCTTTAACCACAGACTGCATCAGGAATGAGTACATAGAATCCCCACTCATTTTCTCCACAGAGAAAATGCTTATGAACTGGATGTCCATATTATGTCTCTGTCCATCGTTATGTTTTTGTCCATCATTATGTCTTTGTCCATCATTATGTTCTGTCTATCATTATGTTTGTCTATCATTATGTCTCTGTCTATCATTATGTTTGTCTATCATTATGTCTCTGTCTATCATTATGTCTCTGTCCATCATTATGTTCTATCATTATGTCTCTGTCTATCATTATGTTTGTCTATCATTATGTCTCTGTCTATCATTATGTTTGTCTATCATTATGTTTTTGTCCATCATTATGTCTGTCTATCATTATGTCTCTGTCTATCATTATGTCTGTCTATCATTATGTCTCTGTCTATCATTATGTTTGTCTATCATTATGTCTCTGTCTATCATTATGTTTCTGTCTATCATTATGTTTGTCCATCATTATGTCTGTCTATCATTATGTCTCTGTCTATCATTATGTCTCTGTCTATCATTATGTCTCTGTCCATCATTATGTCTCTGTCTATCATTATGTCTCTGTCTATCATTATGTCTCTGTCCATCATTATGTTTGTCCATCATTATGTCTCTGTCTATCATTATGTCTCTGTCCATCATTATGTTTGTCCATCATTATGTCTCTGTCCAGCATTATGTCTCTGTCCATCATTATGTTTGTCCATCATTGCATCCAAGGCTGAGACCCTGCACTACATCACACTTATCAGACCTACATATCGTAGGGTGATAGTTTTGAAAACTGAAAACAGTTGTTGTGATGGCTCTCTCCTATTTTTTTTTTAACAGCAATACAATAATAAACATGTGAAGTGGTGTTAGAGGCATGGATTCCTGCCTTGGGAGGAAATGTCTTGACACAGAGGGCTATGGGCCAAAATGTAACTTTAATGATGTCATAAATGTAACAAGGGTGATGGGACTTTGATGATGTCATAAATGTAACAAGGGTGATGGGACTTTGATGATGTCATAAATGTAACAAGGGTGATGGGAATTTGATGATGTCAT